>JAWZYT010001221.1:55000-162500 GCA_034508575.1 Petrolisthes manimaculis | reverse complement strand
TAATACACATGCATATGTATATCACGTCTGAATTATACATATCTATTATTCAGGATACCGTACATGATGTTAATCAGTGTGCAAATTCTCAAAATGTTTGAATTTCGGAGTGTAATCTTTTGCGAGAAACTTAGTGTTGTAGGCAAGAATATTGGTGGTGTTCACGATGGCGTGGTACAGGTATTGTACAATGACTCCATACATATATACACTACATAGTCATCGTACCACCACACCATCGTCAGTACCACGAATGATCCTGTTTACGGCCCTTAGAGTCAACTGAGACCTCTAAACTCTGCTATTTATAACCAATGATTTGTTGTTCTTCTATTTGTTAGGTTCCGTCTGCTGGCATAGCTTGTAAGGATATCGTTTGTTTCTTGGGGAAATAGAGTCTACAGTATATAACCCAGGATCCTGAACAATGCAAAAGACGGGAATGATGGGATAATATACTTTTGGTAGGCTACACTCGCCAGCACTGCCCCGTGGTACAGGAGCTCACACGTTTTAGGAGATGTGGCACCACTGTGATGATTTGCCTCGAAACAATCCACGTGTGTGAAATAAGTAACCTCGATACAGTGGCGTATGGTGAACTTTGTTGTTGAATGTTTCGAACCACAAAGTATCATAACAGGCTGAACTTTGTTTAACCTGATCCATGCAATAAATGTTTAATATCTGCCACCTTTATATATAAAAGAGAGAAATATGTAATCTTACCTCATCACGCCCTAACCATCAGAACAAGACCCGCAAACCTATATACATTTTCTTGATCAGGGTGACACAAGGATGGTTTTAGGGAAAAAAAAATAGATCACTTTTTTATTTGCTCTTTCTAGCTGCTGGCGAGCGAGGTTTGTTTGTGTAGTGTTTTCAGGGGTCAGGTGTTGTACTGGTGAAATGGGTCCTGTTTTTGCAAGAGTTACATTGAACTGGTCCCACTGTCTGTTTGTTGGGTTTCCAACTCAACCTCCTTTTCCATCTCACTCGGTTCGCATTATGATCGCGCATGGTTCGGGATTCAGATTCTAGGTGGCTCGACATTGGCCCTAAGAGGTAAACGCAGAAGTGAAACCAACTGTACATTGCCAAGACACCTGGTTATATGTTTGTCAGTGGATGGAGGTGCTAACAGTGTATTTCAAATTATATATTATGTTTATCACTACCGTGTAGGGAGATATAGCAAGACGTCGTACTACGTCAATAATGCTTTGGTTTGTGTTATGATAAGCGATAATTGATTGATTGATGGATATTAGGCGCCGCAACATCGAGGTCCTATAGCGCCAGAAAAGGGGTGATAGAGAGATGTGACAGCAAACAGGAAGGAAATAAAAAGAAAAGAGGGACAGTTGAAGAACTGAAAAATGGGAACCATTTATTCTGGTCTCTCACAAGCGACCTTCCTAGCATAGGAAACCCTCTCTCCACGAAATCAGGACAGAGAAGGGGCCGGAGCCCCCTCTAGTCTAGCTCGCCAGGTCTCAGAGACACACCATCCCCCCCACAACGGCAAGGCGGTTCCCGTTGGAGGGTGATAAGCGATAATCCTCTCACGTAATGCCACGTGCTTCAATTCACTGCCACAAATACCAGCCCTACAGTAATACCGCACCTGTAGTTTTGTTCGTTTTCCACCAGCATCGAGACACTCATGCCGATAGTTTTTTGGGAAGTTGTACAGTACATCTTCCCCATCCACTTATATGCTGTACTCCACCACATTCAACGACAATCGCCCACCCCTAAAGTTTCTCACCATATTATGTGATGACGCAATATCTCGCCCAATTTCTCACCTTTCTCTTATCAATGATTGGGGCAGAGAAAACTTTATGGTTACCATTGCTGTCAACACACATTTCCTTTACCTTACAACATGTTCTAGTCTTCCAAATGACCAATTTCATAGACTTCACCGACACACTTCTTAAATTTTCCTCTTCCCCAACATCCGTGGAGTATCTTTTTCCCAGAATCTTTCTGAAGAGATCATATTACCTCCTGGCGGAATACCATTCTGTGAACGAGGAATCGCGGCGGCATTCACGGGACAAAGATGGAATGGATCCCTAGCCAAGACCATTCCTCCTATACAGAATCAAGTCAATAAATAATGTATTCATATATATTAATTCTAAGCAAAACAGGTGGATTAATATCAGAAAACATTTGTGCAATACAAATATTATCGAAAAAAACAAAAACAAAAAAAAAACAATTAAAGTAGAAAATACGATGTCATTATTTTGCTGTGTTTACATCAAGACTCCCGTGACTCAGTGTGTTTAGCCCCACGTAGCCTGCACCAGTGTGATTGCTACTGGCCATCCATTCCTGGTTCCTTATTCCGCCAGTCCCGCGTGTACCTCGTACGCGGTGCTAGTGTGATACCCCCTTTAGCTACATGCAACCTGCAAGAAGTTAATACAATACTTCACCCCCATACAGCTGCTGTTTCTGTACAGAGGTCTCATCTGCCCTTGTGTGAGGCAATGCTCTCATAGGCTTTTCAACTTATCAACTCTTATGATTATCTTCAGCCTCTCTTTATATGTGTTACAAAGTTGTATCATTCTTTCTCTCTCTTTATTATCCTAGTATTCTATTGTATGCTTTCTTCCTACAAGAGAGCATACAACACTAGGCTACTCGATCTCGCCCTGTTTCTACCAATGGTTCAGCATATTGTAAGAGTTAATAGGTATTTTCAGTCATCAGATACACGAATGGGTAACACTACAGTACTCTAGCCCCATTAATGTCATTCAGTGGTTTTCGCAGGCAGTATCTCTAATCTTAGCTGAATATGGAGGAAAGGTCATAAATATACTGTCAGTGTGTGTTGCCTTATACTTGTTTCTGTACAATCACAGATTGATTGATTGATTTTTTTATGCAACTAGGTAAATGGCGGCGCAACAGCTAGGGTCATATACCGCCCAACTTAATATTGTCATCCACCTCTCTATATATAAAACGCTCCATCTGTATATCTGTCTGTATATTTGTCTGTTTAGCCACTATGCACGGCCGCATCGTTTGACTTAGAATAAAAAGTTATACGTCATTTTGATCGGTGAAGCCTGGGAAGTGTTCTCGGCCTACAATTTATTTTTTTTAATGACTAATGGGGGGGTTGGGGGGTTCGATTCCAGTACTCTGCAGCCCAAGCCACTGATATTTGGCCTTAACCGAAAGATCCCAGGTTCAAATCCCCGGTACAATTTAAAACAAAATGTTGACAAATGATACACCATTCTGACCAGTGTAGTTCCGGGAATGTCCTCGGTCTAATTTTATTTTTGGTCGATATGTGTTTCTTGATATATTAGCTTAAAACAACCAAAGATTTATGGCTTTCTCAACATAGACTCTATGGTCTCAAGCATCAAGAATGCAGGCAGGCCTGGCAAATATGACATAAAGTGTAATATTATCAACTTTAGTGTTGTTATTTAATAAATACTGGTACACTCGTGATACGGTATCCCTGACCAGCAGGGACGATCGGCAGGCACCACACACACATATCCTGCATTCGAACTCAGCCTGTATAGGTGTACTGGGTGGGGAAATGAACAATAACAGGCGATTTAAAACTTTCTGTCCCTCCCACACTGGTCAGAAATTATGTATCACGAGTGTGCTATACATTGATATATTAACTCAAAAGGTTCTTGTAACAGATCACCAAAGTTACTCTGTATATGACTGTCTCTTAAACAATATGAATCATATCGTTCAGTCACCCTAGAAGTGATTATATGGAAAGAATGGCGTGTTGTTGACGTAGTGGGGATAAGCAGATGTTCTTTCTGGGAGCCAGAGCCACAGGTGTTGAATGAGAGATGCATATAAGGCATTGTTCATCTACCTACAACTTCATTGCAAGTGCCGTCAATTCTCCTACCCACACTCCAGTATGGAGCGGAAGGCCTGGTTGATCTTCGGCTCCACTTTGCTGTTGGTTCATTTTCCCATCCTTGCTGACGCCCTCAAGTCTGACGTGAGTTGCAGCTTGGACTAACTTTTACAATGTTATAATCGAATGCGTGTCTCAACTCACATACAGAATGATCGCTGGTTCGATTCTCAGTTAGGTATGGTTTTCACTGTTACTCCTGCGGTCTACTCACGCTGTCATCTCAACTTTCATGTCCCTAAAACATATTTGTCTTGAGTAACATCAGATTTTGACGCATTTCGTTATTGAATGCAAGATCACTCGTGACGTTAAAAAACATAAACACTTGATTCATCTTCAACAGTGTGGCCGAATAATTGACGAATAAATAATATACAGAGAAAATATTTCAAGTATATGTTGGCCTATTTAAGTTTTACTTTGTTGGTTTGATTACACAAAGACTGTTTGGATTTTACGAAAATCGTGCCAATGGTGGGCCTCGCAATTGACAGTTTTGATCTTGGGAGAGATGCTGTTCTGAATGTTATTATGTTAATGCAGGATAAATACAATATGTCCCAGATTATACGTGCCACAGGTTAGGAATGTAGTAGTGGTGGTAGTGGTTGATGTAGTAGTTGTGGTGGTGGTAGTAGTGGAGGTGGTAGTGGTTGATGTAGTGATGTAGTAGTGGAGGTGGTAGTGGTTGATGTAGTAGTGGAGGTGGTAGTGGTTGATGTAGTAGTGGAGGTGGTAGTGGTTGATGTAGTAGTAGTAGTGGTGGTGGTAGTAGTGGAGGTGGTAGTGGTTGATGTAGTAGTGGAGGTGGTAGTGGTTGATGTAGTTATGGAGGTGGTAGTGGTTGATGTAGTAGTGGTGGTAGTGGAGTTTGCATTTGTTCCATATCAGTGTTGTATTATTATATCCTTCGTTTATTTAGAACTCTGTGATCGTGCATGAAGATTGGAGGCTTCTGAGTCCTCCTGTCTATGCCAAGAAACAAATAAGTTCCTTACATATAGCTTCCATCGCCCTTCGGGTGGTGGAAGGGCGGCCGCAGGCCGCCAGCCCTCTGCAGGAGCTAGTGTCTCTTAGCCGCCCGAAGGGTGGCGGAGCCAGCTAGTACATGAATAAGTCTGGATTTGGGTGGACATCTCAGATGCGGCAGAATTGTATAGCAACCGTCTTGGCAGGAGAGAAGCAAAACCCACGAGACCCAGCCCAACGCGACAGTGTCAAAATGAAGGGTGGAGGGTGATATATTGTATGTCAGAGGAAGAAGTGAGTGAGGCAGGTGGGAATGTGATTTGGGAATACAGTAGGTGAGAGGGTGAGAGAGATCAGAGAAGTGGAGAGGGTAACAACAAAGTTGGTAGAAGAAGGAATGTATTATATACTCGTTACCTATTCAGTTAATAACAACTGCACTGATGAGATTTGAGAATACGTAATCAGATATATATTAATATCATCTGACTTTGAAATGATGAAACATTATGTTATTACAATAAACAATCATCCTCGAATGGTTCACGAAGCTTCACATTCTTTACTTCAATGGACGGGACACATTGATGGAGACGGAGAGAGGGAGGAAAGGGGCGGGACTTGCGAGAGAGAGAGAGAGAGAGGGGGGGGGGGGGGGGGGAAGAGATCAACAATGTTACCAACTCAAATCAAGTCTCTCAGTCAGGAAGGGGGCCGGAAATATATGTCCACGATAGTACATGAATAAGTCTGGATTTGGGTGGACGTCTCAGATGCGGCAGAATTGCATAGCAACCGTCTTGGCAGGAGAGAAGCAAAACCCACGAAACCCAGCCCAACGCGGCACCCTGTCGAGGTCAAGCTCCGCCACTGACATTTGGGAAGCAGGAAACCAGACCGCCTGGTCATCAACATACAGTCTCATCCACTCCCGCTTTCACCAGTTCAGCGTTGCCAACGTATACACCCGGCATCGTGTGAGCTTCCAGAATCGATTCTCGCATCCGAAACACCTACCAATAAGAGTAAGGGTTGATGGCAGGTGTTTCTGATGCGAGAGTCGGAACTGGTAGCTCACACGATGCCGAGTGTATACGATGGCAGCGTTGAACTGGTGAAAGCAGGAGTGGAGGAGACTGTATATGGAATTGGCTAAGCCATCCGGAAGGGATGAGGTAATCTCATTAATTGCTACGTGGAGGACGCCCTCCTCCTTTACAACAGGTGCTGAGAGGGCTATATCAAGCCTCACACAAACCCTGCGACCACTGAAAAACTTTTTCATAAAGCATGGAAGGTGATCCAGCGGGCCATATACATGGAGTTGCTGCATATTACCATGCAGTGTCATATACTTTCTCTAAATCAAAGAACACACATACAACGTGTTAATATCGTGCAAAGGCCTCTCATACAGCAGCGTCCAACCTGACCAGAGCGTCTGTAGTGGAACGGTGTTTACGAAAGCCAGACTGGGACGGAAACAGAAAACCACCCCTTTCCAGGAAATATACCAGACTGACATTCACCATCTTCTCAAATAGTTTGCAGAGATAAATTGTTTACAGGTCGGTAATTGAAAGCAAGATCCAGCATGGAGAAAGAAAGGATGTTAGCAACCCTCCACCCAGAAGGCAAGACACCCTCCAGCCAGATTCTGTTATATAAAGCTAGAAGAAATGAGGTCGCCTCCTGACCCAAGTGATACGACATTGCAGATGAGATGTTGTCTTGCCCAGGAGAAGTGTCACAGCAGAGAGAGAGAGAGAGCAGAGTGATGGTCTCTCAGGTTATATGGTTATAACTTATTCTCTTTATCCTGGGTGTGATCCAGGGCACATCATCAGGGTGAATTTTCATAGTTTTGGCAGGAAAGAAGTGATGATAGGCTGTGGTGATGGTATCCTGATAATTATTCCACTTTGACAGAACATCTTCCACTGTCAGCACCTCAGTCCAAGGGTGATGAGTCAACCATTGTCCAAAACGTCGCATCCTAGAGTCAGGTGTAGGTCTATATGTCATGGTGACAGCTGGAGGCCGTGTGCTCCTTGGCTCTTAACTATTGCCTGACAGCCAGAGTTTGAGAGTCACATCTGGAGACTCTTGCTCCTGTGTTGGCCACTGTTAAACCATCCATAATCTTAATTCCATTGACTTTTAGTACAGGTGGGGGACTGGGAGAATACTTCCCTGCCATCTTACAGACTCTTCTGAACACTTGGGTGAATAGGATTTTACTATTACTTGAAGACACATAGGCCTTCCAAGATGCTTGTCGTGCCTCTTTTAAAACTCGTCTAGCCCGGGCCCTTCCCTGTCGGAAGTCGTCTTCAAGAGTTGGGTTCCCACGATTGTGACGAAGGTGAGAGAAAGCAGCGCGTTTCTCCCGCACAGCAGTGGTGCAGACTGGTGACCACCAAGGGACAGGACGTTTGGGAAAGTAGCCAGAAGTTTTAGGGTTAGAGTTGAGAGCAGCAGAGTTGAGCATATCAGTGAAATATGTTACAGCCTCGTCAGAGCTACCAAAATCGGTTTCAGATGAGACCGAAGAAGTTAAGTCTCTAATAAACTGCCAGTCAGCCTTCTCTAATCTCCACCGAGGAAGACGAGACTGCAGTTTGTACTTGTTATTTTCGAGGACGTTATCAAAGCAGCGAGAAGCTCCTCTTGGTGTTCTGGAGGTGCTGTTCAATACGGTCATTAAGGTCAGGCAATGCTCCCGCCCAAATCGACCTTGCTCGCCTTCATAAGATTCTAGGTGAAAAGCCTTTGCACCAATGGACTGAAGGAACCTGTGAGAACTTGAGGAGCTCTTTTTCTGTCCTCAAACCCATTCAATCTCCTTCTGAAGCCCTTGAATACTTTTCCTCTCCTTGGCAAGTGACTTCATGATGATATCCTGTCGAAGGGATGACGAAGGTCTCAAACTTGTTCAGTATTTGGCATTCCGGTATTAGGATATGGTTACCGAAGGCAGATCTTTGGTGACTCGAAATATGACAGCCATTATGTGGCATATCCACTTTTTCTTCTCGGAATCACGAAATGTGTAACAGAAAGAGAAAAGATCAGTTGATCATCACTAAACTTGGCAATTGAAAGGTCAAATGAATTGTTCAGTGGTTTCTCAGTCGAATTGGACAGAATGGGAAGGGGGCTAAGGTGTTGGGATACCTTGTGTATGGCCATAGCCTGGTAGAGGTTTGTTGTCTCCCAATGCTCCGTTCACCCTTTCTTCATCTGAAAGTGTATTATTATTATTATTATTATTATTATTATTATTATTATTATTATTGTCGTCGTCGTCGTCGTTGTTGTTAATATGAATATGAATTATGAATTATGAATTAAGTATTAGTAGTATTAGTAATATTATTAGTATTAGTAGTATCATTAGTATTATTAGTATTATTAGTATTATTAGTATTAGTATTATTAGTAGTATTAGTATTATTATGATTAGTATTATTAGTATTATCATCATTATAATTATTATTATTAGTAGTAGTAGTATTATTATTAGTAGTAGTATTATTAGTATTATTAGTATTAGTATTATTATTATTATTATTATTAGTAGTAGTAGTAGTGCTGACCACTGTGCACCTACTCAGCCTACAGACCAGTCATGTAGCAGACGGGAAGGTCGGTGCGTGAAACAAGACGCTCAGTGCCAGGGACAGTTGACTCTTGCCCAGGACTGTCCACAAGGATTGCTGTGTTGCCATGGTGAGTGTTTGGGCAGTATATAAGGAAACTCGTGACGAACTAGTTGATGACGGTAATAATAACTTCATAGATATTAAGGGGGTGCGGGAATAGGGGGACAGGCTTGGGGAAGTTTAGGGGGTGCAGGGGTAGGGGACAGAGTTGGGGGATTTGGGGGGGGGGAGTAATGGGACAAGTTTAGGGGTGGTTAGGGGGATGCGGGAGTATGGGTCACGCTTGAAGGGTGGTTAGGGGGTTGCAGGAGTAGGGAACAGGCTATCTTCCCAGCCCAAACTTGTCCCCTTATTCTCACACCCCACCAATTCAGTGTTAATACAATATAATACAGTTAACTATTTAAAGATTGTACTGGAATTATAATATCGTACAAGTAGGAGAAATGTCATGTAGTGAGCAGAATATGGAATGAATGTTTGGTGAATGATAATATTTATTGAAGTGAAATGGGTTTAATTAATACGAAATATATCAAATTTTCAGGTAATACAGAAGTGCATTTAGAAAAGGACGTTAAGAAGAGCTCTGATGATGGCAAGAAGAACTTCCTTATTCACCAAGCCAAGGAAAAACGTCCCAGTAAACAAGCCACAAAGAAACGCCCCAGTAAACAAGCCAAAAAGAAACACCCCAGTAAACAAGTAAAAAAGAAAGTCCCCAGTAAACAGGTAAAAAAGAAACACCCCAGTAAACATGGCAAAAAGAAACACCCAAGTAAACAAGGCAAAAAGAAACACCCCAGTAAACAAGTCAAGCAGAAACACCCCAGTAAACAGGTAAAAAAGAAACACCCCAGTAAACAAGGCAAAAAGAAACACCCCAGTAAACAGGTAAAAAAGAAACACCCCAGTAAACAAGTAAAAAAGAAACACCCCAGTAAACAAGTAAAAAAGAAACACCCCAGTAAACAAGGCAAAAAGAAACACCCCAGTAAACATGGCAAAAAGAAACACCCCAGTAAACAAGTCAAGCAGAAACACCCCAGTAAACAGGTAAAAAAGAAACACCCCAGTAAACAAGGCAAAAAGAAACACCCCAGTAAACAAGTCAAAAAGAAACACCTCAGTAAACAGGTAAAAAAGAAACACCCTAGTAAACAAGGCGAAAATAAACACCACAGTAAACAAGACAAAAAGAAACGCCCCTTTAAACAGGTAAAAAAGAAACACCCCAGTAAACAAGGCAAAAATAAACACCCTAGTAAAGAAGGCAAAAAGAAACACCCCAGTAAAGAAGGCGAAAATAAACACCCCAGTAAACAAGGCGAAAATAAACACCCCAGTAAACAAGGCAAAAAGAAACACCCCAGTAAACAAGGCAAGCAGAAACACCCCGGTAAACAAGTCGAGCAGAAACACTTCAGTAAACAAGACAAAAAGAAAAACCCCAGTAAACAAGTCGAGCAGAAACACCCCAGTAAACAAGTCGAGCAGAAACACTTCAGTAAACAAGGTAAAAATAAATACCCCAGTATTGTTGCTTCACTCTCTGTTGACTTGTATGTATATATATATAATCATGTAATATGTATATGTATATCATAATAAACTCAGAACAGGTATAAACATTTGCAGATGAACCAGTATGTTTTTGTAAACTATATAAGGCAATAATTCATATGTAGTTGATTGGAGGAATACTGATTCCTCCAAAATCAAGCTAGAAAAAGACTGATAGAGCATGGAATTTGTTTTGTTGCATAGTTTGAAGGAATTGGTAGCCCTTCATTCAGTAGACAACAAACGATTCCCTTATTGGTTCCCAAAACAAGTGGTAGTGTGCTTTGTGTTATATTTTCCCAGATCCATAAAGACATGGTTCCTCTTTTTATTTGTAATTAGTTTTATACTTTTATTTTACAGCAAAGTGCAAGGCCAGAAGGAAGTGTTTGAACAAATATAAAGGCAAGTGCCGGAGAAAATGCAAGAAAGGAAAGGAAATGAAAGTGAAGAAGAGGAAGGTGTGCTCCAAGGGATGTCAGTGTTGCATAAGTAAGTTACAGTATCCTTGGAATTAAAAACACACACACACACACCTTGGATTTACACACACACACACACACACACACACCTTCAAACTATTTGAGATTGCATATTATTTTCACTTTGGCTCATCTACCCACATTTTATGGAGTAATGACATACTGACATACAGATGCCTATTTAGCTGATTCTGACAATAGAAATTATTGATGTTTGTTAAACCTTTGGTGAGATAACTTAAAAATGAACAGCACTGTAGTGTACAGTCGGCGGCAAAAGTTCTGTCGCCTCACTTGCTTCACCGAGGCACGCGATGCTCATAGACTTGTGATTATTATGTGTAAAAAACGTGCTAATTTCTCGAGTCCATGAACACTGCCTGTCTCGGTGAAGCAAGTGAGGCGACAGGACTTTTGCCGCCGACTGTACATCGAATAAAGAAAGGGTCCACCAACATAGATTTTGAATAGTTCAAGATTTATGTGTAATAGGCAGTGATAATTCATAGAGTATAAAGCTAAGAAAGTTTGTGCCGAATAACACGCATGTGTAGAGAATTGATTGATTGATTGATTTATTGATGCATCTGGCGGCGTAACAGCTAGGGTCATATACCGCCCAACACAAAATTGTTTTCCTCAACTAACAAAATCATAAACTCCCGAAAGGGACACGCATCATGACTAAATTACACACAAACTAAAAACACACACCATTACTAAAAGAACTCGTCAACTTAACTAAAATATGAAAAAAGAATCAAGACTAAGTAATATCAAACTATCTAACAACCATAAATATAATAAAATCACAATTTAGGGAGGAGGCCAGCCTCCTCCACATAGGAGAGGGTGTTCCCTCCCACACTACAAGCCTCTTCCCCGAGCACCCGGGAGAGACTGTTTAACGAAGATGAAGGTATATGAGCAGGGATTTTTAGAAACATTTACATTGGTATTGTCCTGTGCAGCAGTGGTATCACTGACACAGGCAGACACATCAACATCCATAATACAGGTGGTAGAATCACTCCGCTGTTCAAACGGAGGAGAAACTGAATCTTTTGAAGTCGCGACATCAGTGGCATCCACATTAACTTCACGCTCCTCTGATGGTCCTGAAGGAAACTTGCGAGGAGGAACTTTTGTTGAATCAAGAGATTCATCAGAGCCACGAGAACGCTTCTGGTGAAATTGAGAGGAAACTATGGATGAGTCCTCAGAGATGGTTGCCTTATAAGGAGGAACATCTATTGAGTCAAGTGTCTCAGAGGAACCATGAAGACGTCTCTGTGACCGTTTAGGTGACTTAAGTTTCCTTTTTGGAGAGCGTGTGGCAGCGTGAACCTCTACCACATGGACACCTTTAGCTAAAGTTGCAGAATTGTCATCAGTTGAAGGGTCACCAGAATGAGTGTTTATTAACCCCTGCAGACCGGGAGGGGGGGTCCCTGCCTCCACATTTCTACCCTACCGCTAGCGTCAAAATTCCTCGATTTGCCCTATATTCACAACGCTCACACTCTTAACCTATATAGTGTACTGACTTCAAAATTATTCCATCCTTACCTTCAACTCTTCCTCTTTCCAATGGTACCATCGGGAGGGCTGTACGATGAATAGTTGTGGAGATAGGGCGAGTTTAAGTGGACCATGTTTGCGCGCGAATCTGCAGTATGTCTGTATGTACGCACGGGATAGACTCGACCACGGCTTAGTGTACAGTTTCCCGCGTAACTCCATTGTCAACTCACTCGTATTACTACTATTATGTATCGTATGTCATGATTTCAACACTAAAAATATTATGAATACTTGTAGGAATATATCATCGTGTAACTGTCACTTAGAAAATGATAAACAAACTGACTTGTACCGTAGGAAACACGTATATTTACTATCAATTGTGCCTGTATGGGTGTGTTTTGTGGTGTTATTTTCTTATTACTACCCCATTATGTATCGTGTGTCATGATCTATACACTAAATAATAATTTGTAACCTTGTAGGAATATCATGGTGTCACTCACGTACATATATTCACTACGGTATTGTCTTACGATCGTTAGAGCACAAATTCGGACAAGGGCAATTACTTAAAAATCGCCCAGCCATCGTGGGGTCCCAGAATCGACTGAGTGGGTAGCGGATCGATATTGTGAGTGTATTTTCTCGCCCAACAACAAGAAAAAATAGCCCTATAGGGCGCGAAATAGCGTTAAATCGCTGTGACGGTAGGTGCTGTTGCCCGGTTCCTTACGTAAGACGCTCTATCACGTCAACCGGTCTTTAGGGGTTAAGGTCTCCAATACAGAGAAGGTATTATGTAGTGTAACCTTATAAACACTCTCACTGGATCATAAAGCTGCTGCCTCTTGAGAGGGTTGAGATGGTGCTGCAACTGATTTGTGGCGAAGGGTGGAGGCGTCTGGCACTACCTATACTAAAGAATTGGGTATTAGCCAAGTGGAGAATATCCTGCTCAAGGAGGTGCAGTTGGCTCCACTCCCGCGTTGACCACTGCGCGTTGCCTATGTTGAGCCACCCAGATATTCGAATCCCGAACGAAGCGAAGCACTCATGACCGAGTGAGATGGAGGGAGGGACGACTGAGTTGGGGAGATGGAGGTCATGAGTGCTTCGCTTCGTTCGGGATTCGAATATCTGGGTGGCTCAACATTGGCAACGCACAGTGGTCAACGCGGGAGTGGAACCAACTGTACATCTTACATTGGTGAGATCGCAAGGGGTTAGCATCTCTGTAGTAAAAGCAGTAACTCTCTGACTCATCTTTGTTACTCGTTGGACATTGTCTGGGCACATAGCAAGAATGTCTTCTTCTGAAAATTCATACAGGTCTTCATTATATATACGCCCCTTGCTATAATTGAATGTTCGGTGTGGTTTGATAGATTCAAACATGCTATCAGTAGGACAGGGGAGATTGAGGAGCATCATGGCCTTAGTAAGATCTTTGGCTCTGATTAAGACGCCCTTACCATATTTCTTTATGTGGCCCATTGGTAGTACTCCAACTTCCTTCTCCAAATAACGGGAAGCATGGATAAGGTTACCACGTCCCTCCCTGTAATACGCCACAAACCAAAAGGGTGTAGGAACCCGACGTACCTTTGAGACATTCTCTGTAGAGTCATCAAAGATGTTAGGGCAGTAGTCATTGTCACTATCAACTACATTGATGGACCGCATCATCTGGACTTTACAGTGAGTATCACCCACCGTCAGAGAATTTTTTGCCTCAAATGCTGCTTTGACAGCAGCATTTGTATTGAATGTAATATAACACCGATTAGACCTACAATCACAGTCATAAGTGATTCGGGCCTGGTTGACCACCGCTCGAGAGAGAGATTTAGGCTTTAAATTTTACTTATATCATTATTATTATGTTTTTGGCCCCAGGAGCCAAGAGCTACTACCAACCGGGCAGATGAAGGGACCGAGCGCTGGTCGCCGCGGGCGGGGTACCTCTTCCCCCACGGGGCCACTCGTTTTAAAAAGCACCCCAATGGCTCGAAAGTTTGCCCACGACGGTGCTGAGACCCCCTTCCCCAACATCTCCCGGCCCAGACACCCAACCATCCAACATAGGATGGCCCTTAGAAGGCAGTCCCTCTGGAAGGCAGCACTGTTGGCCCGTACTGGCAGCCTATTGCATAGGAACCATTTAGTCTGGTCTCTCACTGGCGACCTTACTAGCATGGGAAACCTTCTCTCCCCAAAATCGGGGCAGAGCAGGGGCCAAAGACCCCTTTAGCCTAGCTCGCCAGGTCATAGAGACACGCAAGCCCCCTCACCTCGTCAAGGCAATTCCCGTTTGTGTAGAAAATCTGTTACTGACATCCTGGCAGGTGTTGGCCAGTAAAGATCCTGCTAGATCCTCAGTGTTACTCCGTCAAGGTAAGAAACTTTGGTAAGAATATCCGTGGTGTTAACGATGACTCCATACACACATTACAGAGCCATTGTACCGGTACCACCTTATCGTCAACACCAATAGTTTTGCCTAGTCTTCAGTTGGATGAATCGTGGCAGTGTCAATAGAGTTTATAGCTCATTTTGTACTTCATTCTCTGAAAATTATTGTACTGTATCATCACCCACCTCTGATGACAGCACAACCATTCCTATTCTCATACTCCTGCCAAGTTAACAACGAGGACTAATATTTTATCCAAGCTGGTTAAACTGTTTAACCGTGCAAAGCCGGACAGATGGACACAAGCTCCGCATAATAGTGTAATAATCTAGATGAAAGGTCTTGAGGAAATTATGTTAGTTAATGAGATACTAACGTTTTCTTTCCCGCTAAGCCTAAATATATTCCTCATACAGTAATAAGGTACGGGTCGGAAGAAACAGATACTTACATTTTACCAGCAACACTTTTTGTACTCCAGAATACGAAACAAAGGCTGATATCTTTTACTTTTCCGTGAGTGACTGCAAACGAGTTAGAGTGAAGGACTACTTTATGTCCAGCGTCTTGTCTCCAACCATTAAAAAATAACTTAATTTTTAGATAACATACTAACAGCAGGTGATTTACAATGTTTTAGGAAAGTTACTTTACCAGAGATTTAAGAATATCTCGTCTACTTGACTGTTAAAATCATTTGAGATCATTTTTTTCCAGAACGCAAGAACAAAAAGAAGAGAAAGAAATGCAAGAATCTGCACGGTTGCAAAATACATAATGGCAAGTGCAAAAAAGAGAAGAAGTGCCCGCCGGAAAAAATATTGCCCTACAACTGTTCAGGCAAGGGTTGTGTTTGCTGTCGGAAGTCTTCAGATCCAGGTAAGCTGCTTCAGTGGACAATAGTACTGATAACTCGTGGTGCTTCCCTGTTTGCGAGTATGGAGTCTGTCTATAGAGAAACAAAACTGGAGATTATTCATGTCTTCAAACTGTGCCATAAAGCAGGCCTAAATTATTAGATAAAAACATGGTATGTACTGTACAGTCGCGGTCAGATATAATCATCCACATATGAGTATCTCAAACAATTTGCTGTCTAATGTTTTCACGTTCACATAATATGATGTTATTGTTTTAAGTAGTGTGTAGCTATTTGTATTAAATTAAAAGATGGTAGTTAACTTATTTATTGGAAAGTTTATCATCTATGAAACAGAGTGAAGCTGTCAAACTCTTGCGTGAATTACCCCTATATGAATGATTATATTTGACCCGCGACTGTACTTGACACTTATGGTATATTTCCTTAGAGGCCGTGTCACACACAGTACGGTAGCCCCCGATCACAGCCGATCTTTAAAATAAAAGGAATTTTTTCAGAGTCGGCTAACATCGTCTGTTAAAAACATCGCCTCCATTCGCCTTTATAGACGAAGTGTCGTTCGGTTTGGCCGACAGTAGTACGAAAGAAAACGTTATTTTTTGTTGTGTCACGAAAGTGTTGTTATTGAACTGCGATCGTGAGGGATCACCGTTATTGTACTCTGATCGGTCAACTTCATCGACCCAGATTTATGTTCGATTGACATGTCAAAACATGACCGCAACATGATAACTGAATAATAATAATAAGAAGATTGTCACATGATATGCCATCATAGTCATGTATGGCGCCATTTGGGCTACAAAGCAAACACTCGATTTGCACACAGCCAACAGGATAAGGGAGGTGGCCGAGTGGTTAGTGTTCTGGACTCATAACCTATAGATCTGGAGATCGATTCCTCTCAGGTGAGGGCCTGAGAATATTTACTCCTCTGATCTGAGTTTCAACTATAAGGCAGGTACCATAATTTGGTACATTATTTGGGAATTACCCTCACCTCCCCTTTTCTGTGGCTTTGTTCTCGTTCGGAAGTTGTGACGTGTATGTGTGTGTGTGTACGAGCTTAGTTGGGTTTGCATAAGACACACATTTTACGCGCGACAAAAGCGCCATGAAGCTTACTGCAGGCAGTGGTGGCCTTGCACTTATATGAACACCTTGTGTCCTGGTTGGCGATCCTCGGCGTGAGCCTCTCTAATATATCTTTGAAGAGCTGGTCGTCCATCCTCATTTAGTACTTGTAGCTGGACTTCTCAGAGTCCAGGAGAGTCTTTATCAGAGTATCATAGTGCCCATGAAGGGGTCTTTCGATGATCCAATCCCTTACAAATCAAATACATTGCTTCTCAGGAGGAAGGTGCAATACAGCTGAAGTTGCTGGACAGCATCTGGTTGTAGTGAAATTGGGTTTCTAAAGCTTCGTCGTCTGTCATGTTGGTAGTAAGTTGTTTGATGATGCCCATGTTGCCCCCCATGTTGTCTGTAGTAGCTCCAGCTGAAATATGAAGTGAGCGGATTACCCTCCATGCCAGAGTTGAAGGAGAATCCTCACCGTATTATTGTCTCAAAATTGTGTCAGCAACGTGGTAGTAACGTGTGTGTCGGGTGGGTGTCGAAAAGGTGTTATAAGGTACAGTACAACCGTTAAACGGTTATTGTGTATTGCTAGACTCGTACAGTAGTCGAGTGATTCACTTTGAATTAGAGAAATGTGCAAGTCATCCTCTGTCATGCGGTGGAAGGTCCACTGCAGGAACAGGATGACACCTGATAGGAGGCTGAGAATTAGAGACCACAGCCCTAGCCAGGGCGTTGGTCTGTTCGTTCTCATCACACCCACATGGGCCGTGATCCAACAAAAAGTTACTTTGCGGCCACGACGACCAAGGAGTACAAGCCACGAAAGGATGGCCAACACCAAGGGATGGGAAGAGATAAAATTGCACAAAGCCTACAAGGCACTACGTGACTACAGGAATCACTATAAATAGTAAAAGAAGGCTGAGGGAGAGTAAAAATCACTCGAAGGGCAAATACGATGGCCGTGAGCTCGACAGTAAATATCGACATGACAGAAGGGAGCCTGCCACCACGGCAAAAATCAGGAAAGACAACTCCAAAGCCAACTCCAGCATCAGACTTTGACCCATTAGTGTACACAGGGAGTACACAGTACATCAGGAGTACACAGTGTACTCCCTGTGAGTGAAGGCAAGAGACTCCTTCCTGTCTGTAAAGCAGGTGCAGGGGAATACTTCTGGAAGAAGCCATGGAACCACCCTGGGGACCCTCACAGGACAAATCAGTAAGTCATCACTGCCCATCTGCTCCATAACCTTCCTGATCCGGAAGCCAAAGGGCCATGGTGTACAAGAATGTGAAAGGTAGTAATGAGACATGATATCAGATGACCGCTAAGCAGGGAAGGGAGTCAGGAAGTCGATTTAATCAATGCCATCAACGAACCACCAAGGACTGGTGATGGATATCAAGATGTGGTTCATTAGCATCCACCAGGAGACTGGGGATTGGAGACGACCTAAAGGCTCCAGTCGCCAGAAGTACTCCAGAATGATGAACAGGGTCTAAAACTCTGAGACGGGCATCTGTGGCAGAGGAGTACACCTCACACCCATAGTCAATTAGCCCCCCAGGACGTATGGCCCAAGACCCTCAATAGATTAAGAGCCTTGAGGCAAGAGACTTTAAGTGTACATAAGTGGGGAACCCAAGTCAAAAGTTTGTCAAAAAGGATATTCAAAAAGCGAGTCTCCTCAACACAGCGTATCCGATGACCATACATGAATAAGTCCGGATCAGGGTGGACACCTCGGATGCGGCAGAAGTGCATAGCAACCGTCTTGGCAGGAGAAAATCGAAACCCATGAGAACCAGTCCAACGTGACACCTTGTCAAGGGCAAGCTGCATGCGTTGCTCAGCCACTGACATACGGGAGGCAGCAAACCAGACTGCTAGGTCATCAATGTACATCGAGTTAACTATAACGTCCGATAGGGATGAGGCAATGGCATTAATTGCTACTGCAAACACTGTGACACTGAGGACGCTTCCCTGGGGGACGCCCTCCTCCTGTGTAACAGATGCTGAGAGGAATGTACCAACCCTCACAGAATATCTGCGACCACTAAGAAACTCCTTAAGAAAGCATAGAAGGCAACGCCACAGGCCATATACATGGAGCTGCTGCAGGATGCCATATTGCCATGTAGTGTTATATGCTTTCTCTAAATCAAAGAATATACAGACAAGGTGTTGATGTCGTGCAAAGGCCTCACATGCAGCAGCTTCCTACCTGACCAAAGCATCTGTAGTGGAACGATGTTTACGAAAACCAAACTGGGATGGAGACGGAAAATCACCCCATTCCAAGAAGTATACCAGTCTGACATTCACCATCTTCTCAAATAGTTTACAGAGACAGGAGGTCAAGGTAATAAGTCGGTAATTGAGGGCAACACTAGAGTCCTTGCTTGGCTTGGGGAAAGGAAGGATGGTAGCAACCATCCACCCAGAAGGGAAGACACCATGCAGCCAGATTCTATTATATAAAGCTAAAAAAATGAGATCGCCTCTTCACCCAAGTGTAGCAACATTGCATATGTTGTCTGGTCCAGGAGAAGTGTCCTCTCAGAGTGAGAGAGAGCAGAATAAAGGTCTCTCAGGACGAATATATCGTTATAACTTTTATTCTCGTTCCCTTAGAAATTTAGTACAGAGAGCATCTTGGCTCTTAACTTATACCTGACAAAGGTTAAGAGTAAAGGCTGGAAACTCTAGCAAAAAAGCCTCTGCAATGGTATTGGCCACTGTCAAACTATCCATAATCTTAATTCCATTGACCTTAAATACAGGTGGAGAACTAGGAGAAAACTTCCCCGCCATCTTACGGACTCTCCTGAACACTTGGGTGAGTGGAGTTTTACTATTAATTGAAGACACATAGGCCTTCCAAGATGCACGTCGTGCCTCTTTTAAAACTTGTCTAGCCCGAGCCCATGTCCGTCGAAAGTCCTCTAAAAGGGTTGGGTTCTCACGATTGTGACGAAGGCGAGAGAAAGCAGCGCGCTTCTCCCGCACAGCAGTGGTGCAGACTGGTGACCACCAAGGGACAGGACGTTTGGGAAAGTAGCCAGAAGTTTGTTGGGATAGAGTTGAGAGCAGCAGAGTGGAGTACATCAGTGAAATATGTTACAGCCTCGTCAGAGCTACCAAAATCGGCTCTGAAGAGACCGAAAGAAGTTAGCTCTCTAAAAAACTGCCAGTCAGCATTCTCTAATATCCACCTAGGAAGACGATACTGTGGTTCGTACTTGTTACCTTCTAAAAGTATAGGAAAATGGTCACTACCATATAAATCAGGCAACACTCTCCAAGTAAAATCTTACAGAGCACTGGGTGACCAAAGGGAAATGTCGATAGTGGTAAAAGTCCCAGTTGGGCTATTAAAATGTGTCACATCTCCCGTATTTAAAACCCCTAATCCCTCATCCTCAATAAAAGAAGCCAATAAAACACCCCTGGGGTTGATCGAACTATCACCCCACAGAGGATGACAATCATTAAAATCACCCAATAAAATAAAGGGAGAGGGAAGGTCCCGTACAAGACGGTTGAGATCACCCCTCTCTACTGTAACACTGGGAGGAAGGTATAGACTGCACACAGTGTAGGGGCGGTCCATAAAAACCTTAACTTCAACAGCCTGGAGCGGTGTGTCAACGAACTAGGATGGCAGAGCCACCATGGTGACCCTGCCCTTCAAATGAATTGGAATAAAATGCAGAGTATGCTGGAGGACTGGCAGGAATGAAGTCCCCATGCATTGTCTCTTGGAGAGAAACACATGCAATAGAGAAGTTAGAGAGAAGAAAGTGCAGTTCCTCCCAAGAACCACGCAAGCCACGGCCATTCCACTGAAGGACCTTGAACAGTGTTACTGTTTATATTTCACTTGTACAAACAACTTTCTGGTTAAGACCGAACGATGCCAAGGATAGATTTTGAAGTATGCCATAGTTAGGTCCCGAAAAAGGGAAAGGTTAAGTCCCGAAGTATACCTAGGTTAAGTCCCAAAGTATGCCAAGGCTAGGTCCCAAAGTATGCTAAGGTTAGGTCCCAAGGACGACCAATTCTAGGTTAGACTAGGTCAGGTCATGTAAGGTCTTTTTAATTCTGTAACATTTCGATGCTATGGTTAAGACCGAAGGATGCCCAATCCAGGTTGGGTCAGAAAAAGGTTGGGTCGAGTTTTTCATTTTGGCAAGTTTTGCCGAAAGTTGGCTCGGGTTTTCCACTTTTTGACATTTATGGCATGTCATGAGTGTAACCTAGAAAGGTGAATATACTATATTATGAGTTTCCCCCCCACCCAAAAACCCTTATATCCCAGGCTCTCCCTAAGATTGTTGGATGGGTGAAGGGGACTATCTCCAAAAGGAAGCATTTTCCTTAAGTAACGAAGGTCAACATTATTCAAATCACACTCTAACCTTCTAGGAACTATATATTTTCCTATGAAATATTGTTGTGGCAACTTGTAAAAATCTACCGCATTTTCCTTTGTATCAAGTTTCCTTATCGGCCACATGAAAATATGGATGATATACCAAGTGCCATACTCGTTTAACCCCTCCACCAACACCCAAAACACCCCCCACACCACTCCTTCCTTCCCTACCCCACACTTTCCTTCGAATACGTCAATATGACTGGCCAGATTTGTGATATTTTTCTCGAGTAAACTCCTCGTATAACACATAATTATAGGAATATGGCAAGGTAAAAAGAAAGAGAGGTACCCTCACCCTTACGCATATTCCGAAACTGTTGTTATACTCGGCACCATCTAAAATATCAGCCAATCAGGCGCCTTTTTCTCGTCATGACGTCACCTCCAATTGACCAATCACACTCTTCCAAAGGTATGACGTCATCGCGTCGTTCACTCCAACGTATACGATTACACCCAGTATTATTATTGTGCATAGTAATACTAATAATAATTATTATTATAATACGTTATTATTATTATTATACATAGATATCAGCCAAATAACTGCACTCTCGAGCATAATGTCTGATCCAATTTGTTTTTTAGTAATAGCCTCGATGCTCCATGATGTTGGGTATAATCAAAGGGAGAGAGAACACAAGACAGACCTTAGTTAACATAATTTATTTTCAGTCTTATCTACAATCAAAATCGTCCCACCATTATTTCACGAAATAAATGAGGTACAGTAACGTGCACTAATAATGATTTAGGTGTGCTTGGAATACCTATAGACCATAAATAAATGCACAATAAGATTGCCATTGGAATTACAGTACTTTGTTGGTGAATTGGACTGTTCAAAGCTTCAAGTGCCTTCAACTAAAGCTGTATACCTTAGTGCTCGAAACTGTTTAATGGAAAAAATGACAGATGTCGTAAAGGAGTGCAATGTTTTTATATTAGTTATTTTTTCACGACTAGGATAAGGGTGAGTCATTAGTTAATCGTAATATAACGTCATGACACAAGGGAAACTCGTGAGTCGTGAGAGGCTGATATTTCACATAGTCACTGTTTTCACTTCAACTTAATTTTTAATTCATTTTTTATTGGACTGACACATTTTTTACTATAATGTTAATCCTCTACCATTATTCCGTATGTATCAAAAGAACCATATAAGTATTTAATGAAATTAATGAGGTATGAAGTGCAATGACATAATATAAGCAAGCTATGACGTCATACCTTTCGGCGCGTGATTGGTTAATCGGAGGTGACGTCAAGACGAGAGAAAGGCGCCTGATTGGCTGATATTTTAGATGGTGCCGAGTTTAACAACAGTTTCGGAATATGCGGCCAGGGCAGAACCGACGGCCCGACATGGCAAGATAGATGGTACAGAGGAAACGAACATGCTTAGAACCACCCAATGCCTCAACCCCCACCTCTGTTCCTACAACAAACTCTTGTGATACTTCTAGCCACCAAAACACCTATAATGATATTGTGATAGTATACTATTGGTCACAAGAATTTGTACACACGCTGTTCTTTTCGAGGGTTTACAATATATAGAAAATATATGACTATGAAACTGCAATGCAACATTACTAATAGGTTTGTTGTTTTGCAATGACTGAGTCACTTGATAGACCATTCATTGCATTACTTCCAAAATAATAACTTCTCTTTCCATATAGCAAGTGTAAAAATTCCTGTGGCCAACTGTATAATATAGAGGGAGGGAGGGTCAAGAGGACAACATAAAAGTATTATTTTTGTTACTTCCAGTCAACACAACAAATAAAGATAAGGAATGCCAAGCAGATGGAGGGATATGCAGACCTGTGTGTTGGACAGATGAGATAGACACTGGCATATGTAGATTCTCCCGGTGTTGTCTTCCCAGTGAGGGTAAGAGCAAGGCATTTCAAGTTTCAATATGTTATATCTTTTAAAGCTGTTCCTTTTTTATCAATTGATGTACAGTTGCCCAACGTTCCACCTTGGCCATCTCGCTGCGAGAGGCGCGTAACGTGGCTGGCAACAGTGTATATTGTTTGTTCGTGAGGACGCGCTCGACGAAAGTTCGAATCATCAACACACTTCTTCTGTAGTGTAGATTTCATCCGATAATTGGTGGGGTTATAACTTGACATTATAAACTGTATAAGTTACATTATTCATTTTAGCATAAATATAAAGATACAGGTGTCTGACTGCTCTTTTAACTGTTTGCCTGTTTGGACAGTCATGAATACTAACAGAATTTGATAATTATTCAAATATTAATTACAATATAACTCGTCAGACGAATATAAATTAAAACTAATTCAAAAAATAGGACATGGAGATATTGGAGATCGAAAATGGTTCGTTGTGACAGAGCGCAGCCACTTCATTTAAATACGAGTTCTTCCAATGAGAATATTTATAGGACGTGTGGGTTCAACTTGGGTCAATGCTGCATTCCCATGGTCGATGAGTGGGATATACACAACTCTTTCAGATCTTACTCCATATTTGATACTGTTATACTTGGTCTCTATTGCCACTATATATCGCATGGCCCAGTAGAATATGGGATAGTTGCTTACATGCATAGTTACGCTGTGAATAAAATGAGGCTACCAATATATGTTTGGTATACCAGATAATACGGATTCTATCAAGTTGGATGCCACATCCGTAACTATAGATTTTTCACTCGTTTTCCTTTTTTTTAAATCATGACTTGAAAGACAACAATAGCACAGTATGTTTTAATATTTGATAGCCCACTACCACAATAATACTGTCAACTAAAGGTAGGAAAGTACCTGAGAACTTTATAAGCTTTGTGTTACCTCCAGGAAACATAACAACGACGGAGCAATGTAGTAGAAGAGGAGGGAAATGCACGTATAAGTGTCCTGCTGATACGTTGCAGAATGGCAAATGTGGATTAACCTCCATTTGCTGTTTTCAAACAAACAGTGAGTAGTCTTTATTTACATATACTGTTCTACATCAAGAAACATATTTGATATTTATATGCTATTAAATTACAACATAATCGTACTTTATCAACAAGAATATGGAAAAAACTGTATGACAAATAACTTGTTCTACTGCACATATTTTGGTAAAAATATTCTCAACTTCTGTATACCTCAATTAAGATTCGTTTTGAGTACTTCTCTCACTTACCAGTTCTTCTCTGCATTTTCACCAGCATGTGGGTTGATGCCAACATGCGACGATCACTTTGGTGAGTGCCGCAAGGAGTGCCCCAGCTTTGAGCGAGCTGTAGCAGGTGGTTGTGGTGGTAACTGCACTTGCTGCACATCCCGCCCTGCTGTCTGTCCTGCCTCCAAAGACACCTGTGCTGGCACCTGTATTGATGGAAGGTTTTGTCCAAGTCATTTTCAATTGTCAGGCATGTGCTCTGGAGACAGAGATTGCGTCTGCTGCAGCTGTGAGTATTTCTTCAAGCATGGCTGTCTTTTTTTTTTTTTTTTTTTTTTTTTTTTTAATATTAACAAAGATGAGGACAAAGGCCACAGGCCCGCTTACCGTCCTCATCTACATAGTACAGTGAGAGAGTGGTCCAAAATCAAGTCCAATTTCGTTCGAGATGCCCTGACACATTGCGTTTGAAGGTACATAAGTCGTAGAAAGGTGGAAAGATGGATGAAGGTAGAGTGTTCCAGAGTTGACCAGTTGTGTATATGAAAGACTGAGAGTACCGGTTAACTCTTGCATGAGGGAGTTGGACAGAAAAGGGGTGAGAACGAGAGGCTTGACGAGTGTTGCATGTTCTCCTGAGGGGAGGAAGCATACATTGAGAGAGTTCAGAAGAGTAATGTCCAGTGTAATAGCGATAGAAGAGAGAAAGTGATGCAACACTGCGGCGAAGAGAGAGAGGTTGTAGTGAATCAGTAAGAGGAGGAGAGTTGATGAGACGAAAGGCCTTTGATTCCACCTTGTCCAGTAGTGTTGTGAAGGTTGATCCCCCCCACACATGAGAGCCATACTCCATACAGGGGCGGATGAGACCCCTGTACAGAGACAGTAACTGCGTGGGGGTGAAGTATTCACGGAATCTGCGCAGCACACCTAACTTCTTTGAGGCGGTTTTAGTAAGAGAGGTAATGTGATCTCTCCAGGAGAGATTATGAGAGAAAGAGACTCCAAGAATATTAAGAGAAGAGGAAAGGTCAAGTTGTGTATCGTTAAAGGAGAGGGGATAGACATCAGGAAGATTAGTACGAGTTGAAAGATGAAGGAACTGTGTTTTTGAGGCATTGAAAACAACAAGGTTCTCTCTGCCCCAGTTAGAGATGAGGGAAAGATCAGAAGTCAGGCGTGCTACTGCATCATCACGTGATGTGGAGAGGAGCTGCTGGGATGGACGGTTGTCAAAATGAGTGGATTAGTGTAGGGTGGAGTCATCAGCATAGGAGTGGATAGGGGAAGAGGTACAGTTAAGAAGGTCATTAATGAACAAAAGAAAGAGGGTGGGTGATAGAACAGAACCCTGAGGAACACCACTATTGATAGCCTTGGAAGAAGAACAGTGACCGTCTACAACAGCAGCTATAGAACGGTCAGAAAGGAAATCAGAGATAAAGGTGCAGAGAGAGGGATAGAAACCGAATGAGGGCAGTTTGGAGATTAAAGCTTTGTGCCAGACTCTATCAAAAGCTTTGGATATGTCGAGGGCAACAGTAAAAGTTTCACCAAAGTTCCGAAAGGAGGATGACCATGAATCAGAGAGGAGGGATAGAAGATCGCCAGTAGATCGTCCCTGACGGAAACCATACTGGCGATCTGAAAGAAGGTCATGACAAATAAGGTGCTTATGAATTTTGAGGTTAAGAATAGATTCGAAGACTTTAGATAGACATGAGGTCAGAGCAATAGGGCGATAGTTGGAGGGTTGGGAACGGTCTCCTTTTTTCGGAACAGGTTGGATCAGAGCAAACTTCCAGCAAGAAGGAAAAGTGTTAAATGATAGACATAGACGGAACAGTTTGCCTAGGCAGGGTGTCAGCACGGAAGCACAGTTCTTGAGAACAACAGAAGGAATCCCATCAGGTCCGTACGCCTTCCCAGTGTTAAGGCCAGAGAGGGCAGAAAATACTTCCTTTGAAGATATTCTAATGGCAGGCATAAGTAAGTCAGAGGGGGTGGAGTTGGAGGAACAGAGCCAGAATCGTCCAGTGTAGAGTTAGAGGCAAAGGTTTGAGAGAAGAGTTCAGCTTTATCAGTTGAAGAGATGGCAACATTTCCATCAGGAAGGATGAGGGGAGGGAAAGAGGAAGAAGTAAAGTTACTGGAGATATTTTTGGCTAGATGCCAGAAAGAATGAGAGGTGGAGGAGTTGGACAGGTCATTGCACTTGGCACGGAGGAAGGATTTTTTGGTTAGTTGGAGAACAGATTTGGCTCGATTCCGGGCAGAGATATACAGAGCACGAGATTCATCAGTTTGAAGGCGTCGGTGCCGTCTGAAAGCTACCTCCTTGTTGTGGACAGCAGTAGAACAAGCGTGATTAAACCAAGATTTTCGTGAATTAGTAAGAGGGAAAGAATATGGAATGTATGCCTCCATGCCCGAGATGATCACCTTCGAGATGCGTGCAGCACTCTCTGAGGGACCCCGGCCACGAAAGCAAAAATCACTCCATGGGAAATCTTGAAAGTACTGCCTCAGATCATCCCAGCCAGCAGCGCTGTAGTGCCACAGACGACGCTTGCTGGGAGGGTCCAAAGGTCTTACAGGAGCGATAGGACAGGATACTGAAATAAGATTGTGATCGGAGGAGCCCAAAGGAGAGAAAAGTTCAACAGAATAAGCAGAAGGATGAGAGGTTAGGAATAAGTCAAGGATATTGGGCTGATCTCCAAGGCGGTCTGGAATACGGGTAGGGTACTGAATTAACTGCTCTAGGTCGTTGAGGATAGAAAAAGTAAAGGCTTGTTCACCAGGTGGATCAGTGAAGGGAGATGAAAGCCAAAGGCGGTGGTGAACGTTGAAATCTCCTAAAATGGAGATTTCTGAGAAAGGAGAATGGGATAGAATGTATTCCACTTTTGAAGTAAGATAGTCGAAGAATTGTGTATAGTCAGTAGAGTTAGGAGATAGATATACAGCACAGATGTATTTAGTTTGAGAGTAGCAGGTTAGCCGAAGCCAGATAGTTGAGAAATCAGAAGAGTCAAGTTCGGGAACACGAGAACAAGTGAGGTCGTTGCGTACGTATACGCAACATCCGCCTTTGGCACGAAACTGAGGATAGAGAAAGTAAGAGGAGACAGAGTAGGGGTTGCTGTTAGTTAATGCTGAGATCTGGGTCTCGGTGAGGAAGAGAAGATGAGGTTTAGCGGAGAAGAGGTGGTGTTCAACAGAGGAGAAGTTAGAGGAAAGACCGCGAATGTTGCAAAAGTTGATAAAGAGTGTGTCAGACATTGGTCCAGGGCATCTCGGGGGGTCGTCAACAAATGGTCCAGACTGAGGGGAGTTTATTGACCCATCCCCAGGGGCCTCCGAGGCTTGGTTACTAATTCTATTCATGTTTTTTTTAAATTTTGGGGGATATCATTTGGACAAAGGGTGTGGTGTGTAGCGTGTTTGTATATATTGTGTAAATAGAGAGAGTGGTGTCTTTGGGAGTATGTTGGACTACTCTCGGTGTATGTGAGACACGAAAAAGATCAGCAAAGGTGGACAGACAGGTGAAACGGGAGTTCCAACCCTCCCTATCACTATTCCAGCGTCTACCCTAGGAGTACTGCCCTGTTTGGTTGGTGTCTCCAACCTCCTCCTCCTACAATGTCTGGTTAATGTGGCATTCAAAATCATAGGGAACACTCTTGTTTGTAAATATTGTGGATATTTGTCAGTGATGAGATGTCTGAAGTAAATTGAAGTATGTAAATCCATACATTAATTAAGCGTATTTCTTCGTTTTGTATTTATATTTTAGTTAATAATTATTATGCTTCTGCCTCTTTTTCTTTTTTTCTTTTGTTTTTTCTTAATATTTTGTAAAGAACATAGTTTGAACTCAGATTATTCATTTTACCTGATGGTTTACAGTATAATTATGTTTTAATGTATATTCCGCCAGCAAACAGTACACTACAAGATATATGCACAAACAAAGGAGGCACCTGTAGAGACACGTGTTCTTCCAATGAGAAGATTTACGGGACGTGTGGGTCCAACTTGGGTCACTGTTGCATTCCCACTGAAGGTAAGTTACCTTTACACAATTCACTCTCTCATGTTTCACTACAGTTTATTACTATTGTACTTAGTCTCTGTTGCCCCTATTAGCAAATCACATTACTCAATGGTTCAGGCAAAAAACAAACAAACAGAGCCTCATTCCTATTGACGTTCAGAATCAAAAGATGTTGATATCTGTTTGGTAAACAAGATGATATGCTTTAATATAAATCTTACATTTATTTTCTAAATCATGTTGAATGACTGTGATAAATAACCCAAAATGTATCAGTCAATAAGACTGTAAAGAAATGAAAATAATTTATATTATCTTACTTTAAAAGAAACCCAGAACTCTATAAGCTGTATCTTACCTCCAGTAAACATAACAACAACGAATCAATGCAGAGGAAGTGGAGGGAAATGCAAGGATACGTGTCCTGCTCATATGTTCCAGAATGGCAAATGCGGATTAACTTCCATTTGCTGTTTTTCCAATGACAGTGAGTAGTCTTTGCTTACAGATTCATTAATTTCGAAAAACTTATTTGATAGTTAATTAATATCCTATTTACTTACTACATTTATTGTAAACAGTTAATGTAAATGTCAGTAAGTTTGAACGTACAGTTTCATTCATGACAAGGTCAGTGTAGTGACTGACTGGAGTGCCGGATAGACTGGCAGTTAGAGTAGTGGCTGGTTTGAACAAAGGGAGAGCAAGAGTCCATTACAGAATTGGGGAATTGGCAAATGTACTGTCAAATCATTTCATCGCTAAATAACGAATTTTAATTACTTCACCATAGAATATTTTATGTTTAGAAAAACATTATTTTTGTAAGTTTTTAGCTCCGGCCTAAGCCGAGAGCTCTAGGTTCTATCGTAATTATTGTTCTTGGGGCGACCACTTCTTAAAAGGGGTTCAACTCACTCACTCACTCACTCACTCTCTTCCTCCCATCCATTTTCTTTTATCGACATTGAATCATTTATTATTGTTATCATTTTTTTTAGCTCCGGCCTAAGCCGAGAGCTCTAAGGTTTATCGTAATTATTGTTCTTGTTTTTGTTCTTATTCTTCTTCGTCTTGGGGCGACCACTTCTTAAAAAAGGTTCAACTGACTCACTCACTCACTCACTCACTCTCTTCCTCCCATAAATTTTCTTTTACCGACATTGAATCATTTATCCGAGGGGTTCACCCTCAATAAAAAGGGTTCATTTTCAAAATTTCAATATAACCATATGAATACGAAAATCCAGATAAAACATAATTAATATTTTTGAGAATTTTACATATGGATATTTTATCATTTCACTTGAATCATTAAGAGCCGGAGCTTTTGAAGGGTTTTCCTTCATGTTCTTTTTTTTTAACGTGTGACACTTATAATACCTGGCAGCAATTATATGTTTTAGATAGAATTCTCAACTTGTATTACCTACTTGATATTCCCCTGCCAAATTTGTATGAACTCGTGAAATTTAGTGTTACCTCAAAAATTCAGATTTGTTTTTAGAACTTCTCTCATGCATAGAAGCATCACTTTACTAGTAATAAGATATACACCAATTTTGTTCTGCATCACCAGCATGTGGGTTGATGCCAACATGCGACAATCACTTTGGTGAGTGCCGCAAGGAGTGCCACATGTTTGAGCGAGCTGTAGCAGGTGGTTGTGGTGGTGACTGCACTTGCTGCACATCCCGCCCTGCTGTCTGTCCTGCCTCCAAAGACACCTGTGCTGGCACCTGTATTGATGGAAGGTTTTGTCCAAGTCATTTTCAATTGTCAGGCATGTGCTCTGGAGACAGCGATTGCGTCTGCTGCAGCTGTGAGTATTCCTTCAAGCATGACTGTCTGGTTAAAGTGGCATTCAAAATCATAGGGAACACTCTTGTTTGTAAATATTATGGATATATGTCAGTGATGAGAAGTCTGAAGTGACGTTTACTATCTAAATCCATGTATAAATTAAGTATATTTCTTCGTTTTGTATATATATTATTAGTAAATTTGCTTCTTTCTGTTTTTTTTTTTATAATGTTTAATATAGAACATAGATATTCACAACGTCCCTTATTCTGCACTGTGGGGGTGGACTGAGTTTTTAATGTAACTTTATAATAATTTATCAAAAGCTTACCTTACTGGTTAATATATAATCTCGTTGGTTGGCTGCAGCGAGTTAAACCAGAATTATAATTCCCTGTATCCTTCCCTCCAACACAATAAAATTTATTTCTGGGTTCTTCCTGCTATATATGTATTGATAATAGAGCAATAATGGTCAAATACAAACAACCAATGGCAATTTTCTCTATTTATTAAAACAATTCCAAGCCAACAATGAATAGTTAAATTCAATCAAAAATCACACACACACACTTCCGTTCACGCTCCAATAGATAGCTATGTACTTACTCCTCTCGTACATGACGTCAGACGGTAATTACGTTATTGTAATATTAATGGAGAAATCAAGCAACCCAGCTGGTAATATTTCAATGTCAATAATCACACTCGTTTTTACTGTCCCTTGTACACACACACTCGTAGTTTCCTGGCCAGCCCTCTCCTCACCTGTAAATGACACCTTACTAATTCTCGTCAAGCGAATAAATAGTGAGTTAAATAACAATAAGCCTTGTGAAAAGTAATCAAACAAATTATGTTACGTTTTAACTGTAGGCCTCCAGGCAAGCAGGAGGGCTGGGTATGAGGTGTTCGTCGTGGAGTGTGATTGTACCAACTGCTTGTATTCAAAACCAGGGTGTGGGTGGTGGAGATTAATTACCTTTCTGACTCCTCCCATTACCCATTCCTTTATATCTGATGTGTTCGTATAGCCTAGTCCCTGACTACGTTTACATATTGTCATTCACACTTTTGTTATACATGCCTTTGATTAACCTATGACGTACTGTAAAATCCCAATAATTCCCCTTCCACTTCAAAATCAATTTCGATGAGTAGTAGATGCCCATTAGCATAATTATTAATGCAAAAAATATAACCAGAGTAGTGAAACACACAATGGAGTAAGTGGGTACTCGACCTCACCTCACCTCACATGACCCTTCCTTAATCCTCAAAGGTACCTGGCACTCCTCTGTCTCAAATTCCTCTGTCTCTGGAAAATTCCACACACGTGGTATCCCTTTGTTAATATATATATATTTAATAGCATTCTACTACTTACGTATGTTACGTTATGGTCACGGATCGATCCGTGACATGCACTTTCTAGATGACTTCGGACACATAGTTTGAACTCAGGTTATTCCTTTTATCTGATGGTTTACTGTATAATTATGTTTTAATGTATATTCCGCCAGCAAACAGTACACTACAAGATATATGCACAAACAAAGGAGGCACCTGTAGAGACACGTGTTCTTCCAATCAGAAGATTTACGGGACGTGTGGGTCCAACTTGGGTCACTGTTGCATTCCCACTGAAGGTAAGTTGCCTTTACACAATTCACTCTCTCATGTTTCACTACAGTTTATTACTATTGTACTTAGTCTCTGTTGCCCCTATTAGCAAATCACATTACTCAATGGTTCAGGCAAAAAACAAACAAACACAGCCTCATTCCTATTGACGTTCAGAATCAAAAGATGTTGATATCTGTTTGGTAAACAAGATGATATGCTTTAATGTAAATCTTACATTTATTTTCAAAATAATGTTGAATGACTGTGATAAATGACCCAAAATGTATCAGTCAATAAGACTGTAAAGAAAGGAAAATAATTTATATTATCTTACTTTAAAAGAAACCCAGAACTCTATAAGCTGTATCTTACCTCCAGTAAACATAACAACAACGAATCAATGCAGAGGAAGTGGAGGGAAATGCAAGGATACGTGTCCTGCTCATATGTTCCAGAATGGCAAATGCGGATTAACTTCCATTTGCTGTTTTTCCAATGACAGTGAGTAGTCTTTGCTTACAGATTCATTAATTTCGAAAAACTTATTTGATAGTTAATTAATATCCTATTAACTTACTACATTTATTGTAAACAGTTAATGGAAATGTCAGTAAGTTTGAACGTACAGTTTCATTCATGACAAGGTCAGTGTAGTGACTGACTGGAGTGCCGGATAGACTGGCAGTCAGAGTAGTGGCTGGTTTGAACAAAGGGAGAGCAAGAGTCCATTACAGAATTGGGGAATTGGCAAATGTACTGTCAAATCATTTCATCGCTAAATAACGAATTTTAATTACTTCACCATAGAATATTTTATGTTTAGAAAAACATTATTTTTGTAAGTTTTTAGCTCCAGCCTAAGCCGAGAGCTCTAGGTTTTATCGTAATTATTGTTCTTGGGGCGACCACTTCTTAAAAGGGGTTCAACTCACTCACTCACTCACTCACTCTCTTCCTCCCATCCATTTTCTTTTATCGACATTGAATCATTTATTATTGTTATCATTTTTTTTAGCTCCGGCCTAAGCCGAGAGCTCTAAGGTTTATCGTAATTATTGTTCTTGTTTTTGTTCTTATTCTTCTTCGTCTTGGGGCAACCACTTCTTAAAAAAGGTTCAACTGACTCACTCACTCACTCACTCACTCTCTTCCTCCCATCCATTTTCTTTTACCGACATTGAATCATTTATCCGAGGGGTTCACCCTCAATAAAAAGGGTTCATTTTCAAAATTTCAATATAACCATATGAATACGAAAATCCAGATAAAACATAATTAATATTTTTGAGAATTTTACATATGGATATTTTATCATTTCACTTGAATCATTAAGAGCCGGAGCTTTTGAAGGGTTTTCCTTCATGTTCTTTTTTTTTAACGTGTGACACTTATAATACCTGGCAGCAATTATATGTTTTAGATAGAATTCTCAACTTGTATTACCTACTTGATATTCTCCTGCCAAATTTGTATGAACTCGTGAAATTTAGTGTTACCTCAAAAATTCAGATTTGTTTTTAGAACTTCTCTCATGCATAGAAGCATCACTTTACCAGTAATAAGATATACACCAATTTTGTTCTGCATCACCAGCATGTGGGTTGATGCCAACATGCGACAATCACTTTGGTGAGTGCCGCAAGGAGTGCCACATGTTTGAGCGAGCTGTAGCAGGTGGTTGTGGTGGTGACTGCACTTGCTGCACATCCCGCCCTGCTGTCTGTCCTGCCTCCAAAGACACCTGTGCTGGCACCTGTATTGATGGAAGGTTTTGTCCAAGTCATTTTCAATTGTCAGGCATGTGCTCTGGAGACAGAGATTGCGTCTGCTGCAGCTGTGAGTATTCCTTCAAGCATGACTGTCTGGTTAATGTGGCATTCAAAATCATAGGGAACACTCTTGTTTGTAAATATTGTGGATATTTGTCAGTGACGAGATGTCTGAAGTAATATTTAGTATCCACATCCATGTATAAATTAAGTATATTTCTTTGTTTTGATTATATATTAATAGAGAATATGCTTCTGCCTGTTTGTTTCTTTTTCTTAATGCTTCGTATAGAACATAATATATTCACAATGTCCCTTATTCTGCACTTCATAGATGACTTCGGACACATAGTTTGAACTCAGGTTATTCCTTTTATCTGATGGTTTACAGTATAATTATGTTTTAATGTATATTCCGCCAGCAAACAGTACACTACAAGATATATGCACAAACAAAGGAGGCACCTGTAGAGACACGTGTTCTTCCAATCAGAAGATTTACGGGACGTGTGGGTCCAACTTGGGTCACTGTTGCATTCCCACTGAAGGTAAGTTGCCTTTACACAATTCACTCTCTCATGTTTCACTACAGTTTATTACTAATGTACTTAGTCTCTGTTGCCTCTATTAGCAAATCACATTACCCAATGGTTCAGGCAAAAAAAAAAAAAACACAGCCTCATTCCTATTGATGTTCAGAGGCAAAAGATGTTGATATCTGTTTGATAAACAAGATGATATGCTTTAATGTAGTACTTACATTTATTTTCTAAATCATGTTGAATGACTATGATAAATGACCCAAAATGTATCAGTCAATAAGACTGTAAAGAAATGAAAATAATTTATATTATCTTACTTTAAAAGAAACCCAGAACTCTATAAGCTGTATCTTACCTCCAGTAAACATAACAACAACGAATCAATGCAGAGGAAGTGGAGGGAAATGCAAGGATATGTGTCCTGCTCATATGTTCCAGAATGGCAAATGCGGATTAACTTTCATTTGCTGTTTTTCCAATGACAGTGAGTAGTCTTTGCTTACAGATTCATTAATTTCGAAAAACTCATTTGATAGTTAATTAATATCCTATTTACTTACTACATTTATTGTAAACAGTTAATGGAAATGTCAGTAAGTTTGAACGTACAGTTTCATTCATGACAAGGTCAGTGTAGTGACTGACTGGAGTGCCGGATAGACTGGCAGTCAGAGTAGTGGCTGGTTTGAACAAAGGGAGAGCAAGAGTCCATTACAGAATTGGGGAATTGGCAAATGTACTGTCAAAGAATTTCATTGATAAATAACGAATTAAAATTACTTCACCATATAATATTTTATGTTTAGAAAAACATTATTTTTGTAAGTTTTTTTTTTAACGTGTGACACTTATAAAACCTGGCAGCAATTATATATTTTAGATAGAGTTCTCAACTTCTATTACCTACTTGATATTCTCCTGCCAAATTCGTGTGAACTCGTAAAATTTATTGTTACCTCAAAAATTAAGATTTATTTTTAGAACTTCATTCATGCATAGAAGCATCACTTTACCAGTAATAAGATATGCATCAATTTTGTTCTGCATCACCAGCATGTGGGTTGATGCCAACATGCGACAATCACTTTGGTGAGTGCCGCAAGCAGTGCCACATGTTTGAGCGAGCTGTAGCAGGTGGTTGTGGTGGTGACTGCACTTGCTGCACATCCCGCCCTGCTGTCTGTCCTGCCTCCAAAGACACCTGTGCTGGCACCTGTATTGATGGAAGGTTTTGTCCAAGTCATTTTCAATTGTCAGGCATGTGCTCTGGAGACAGAGATTGCGTCTGCTGCAGCTGTGAGTATTCCTTCAAGCATGACTGTCTGGTTAATGTGGCATTCAAAATCATAGGGAACACTCTTGTTTGTAAATATTATGGATATATGTCAGTGATGAGAAGTCTGAAGTGACGTTTACTATCTAAATCCATGTATAAATTAAGTATATTTCTTCGTTTTGTATATATATTATTAGTAAATTTGCTTCTTTCTGTTTTTTTTTTTATAATGTTTAATATAGAACATAGATATTCACAACGTCCCTTATTCTGCACTGTGGGGGTGGACTGAGTTTTTAATGTAACTTTATAATAATTTATCAAAAGCTTACCTTACTGGTTAATATATAATCTCGTTGGTTGGCTGCAGCGAGTTAAACCAGAATTATAATTCCCTGTATCCTTCCCTCCAACACAATCAAATTTATTTCTGGGTTCTTCCTGCTATATATGTATTGATAATAGAGCAATAATGGTCAAATACAAACAACCAATGGCAATTTTCTCTATTTATTAAAACAATTCCAAGCCAACAATGAATAGTTAAATTCAATCAAAAATCACACACACACACTTCCGTTCACGCTCCAATAGATAGCTATGTACTTACTCCTCTCGTACATGACGTCAGACGGTAATTACGTTATTGTAATATTAATGGAGAAATCAAGCAACCCAGCTGGTAATATTTCAATGTCAATAATCACACTCGTTTTTACTGTCCCTTGTACACACACACTCGTAGTTTCCTGGCCAGCCCTCTCCTCACCTGTAAATGACACCTTACTAATTCTCGTCAAGCGAATGAATAGTGAGTTAAATAACAATAAGCCTTGTGAAAAGTAATCAAACAAATTATGTTACGTTTTAACTGTAGGCCTCCAGGCAAGCAGGAGGGTGTTCTGGTGTAAGAAAGACTTACTTACTTCCAAACATATGAGTCGATAGGGTAGGGTGGCTGGCGACTGGTTTGTCTTTATAGTGTCTTTGTTGTCTCTTCGGAGTTTGATTTTAATTATTAGGCTTTCTATAACTATTATGGTTTGAGAAGATACAACAAGGTTAAAGTAGTTTACTCACTTTTTATTTATAACACGAGTTAGTATACAGAGTCACAATATGTAGCTTGCACGGGTTTAAGCTAGGCTAGGAAGCTAACTTTAAAGAGAGATAACACGCTAGAGTAACCTGTGATCGGGTCGGTTATCTGTAGCTAACTGAGAGCTATAGGAGCGCAACTAGGGCGCTTCCCTTGTGTATGATATGAACTGTGTCGTCACTTTATGCTAGCGTGTTAGTGGTTCCCAAGCGTAGGTCAGCAGTATTGGAGCATCATGTGACGGGTGTAAGTCTGAGAGTCTAAGTGACTCATACAAGTAAGTATAAAGTAAGTTATTATAAGTAGCCCTCTAATGAAGGTGAAACCGGAACAATGCTCGGCCACTACCATCCTTCGCCCTCGAAGGAACATTTATAATAATTTACATGTTGTTATATAAGGGGATTATTATCTTCTGGCATATCTTTCCAGGTTGATTATTAATATTTTCCCTATTAAACTTAAGATTTAAATATATAGATATTATTATTATTGGAATACATGCAGTCTGTAGATGTACTTTATTATTTCTACAGATAATAATTAATATTACATGTCCAATATACATTATGGGTAATACATCCTATCTAAATGTGTAGTGGTGTGTAATTAGCCTATACATTTGTATCCTCATTACCTTGTGACACTTGTCTTTCCCGTTCGCGAGCTAATAATTGTTGGTACCAAGCGTACACCTTCCGTATACACCAGCTAAATACAATAGTACAACAATTAACATTAGTGCAGGTATGATGTGTAGAGGTAATACAACTTCTCTTAAGAGATGTAAAGGTAACAAATTATTCAACTTTGAGGTAAACTCTGAGTCTATTAAAAATTGAAGGATCTTTATGTTATCTAAAAAAAAAAAAATTATGTTATCTATAGAGATGTTTTCTACAAGGTTAACTCTGACATTAACTCTGTAGAAAGTGTGGACACAAAAAAGCTTTATGGTGATGAGTAGGTAAGTTAAGAAAAATGTTCATTTCTAATCTCACAATGACCCTGAGCCATATAATAACCATCCACCCAAACGTGTTGGACTTACCATTGCTAAATAATATCACACTTATTCTCTGTTTGTGTAGTAGTAGTGGTTAGTACTGAAGTGCTCATGGTAGGAAATATTACTGACAGTTTTGAAAGTACAGTAAGATGTGGGAAGAGTTGAGTCTGGCATTATGAATGAAAGGTCACACTGTGCCTGGTTTGCTAAATTCCAAGTAAACATATAACCAGGACATACAGTACATGCAAGTGTAAGTATGATGTGCGACAGTCATCCAATGAATGTTTGTCCAAAGTGTCTATGGCAGTATAATCTTCAGATGAGACTATGTATGACTTGTCTACAACCAGCAGGGTATAATTTACTCTTAATTGGAAATGGTCGTAATTCCCAAATATTAATTGACGTTTTTGACTTTTAAGGAATATTTAAGACTTTTCCTCTATGTTCAACCAAAGTACCTGGCCAGAGTACTTGGGCTGTAACTTTTTTTTGTTGGGCAAGTGAAACAAGTGCTACACCCAGCAAAAACTGTAATAGAATCTTGTCTCAGTTAGAATGAGTCCAATGATAGAGTAGTAATATTCCACGTCAGATAGGGTAAATATAGGGTTAAGCTTTTAAGTTTTTATAGCTATTTCCACTGCTGCCTGCGACTGCCATAGAGGTAACAACATCGAGTTTACTCTACCCAATCCAGTATCTACCAAGTCACTTATGACTACTTCGTTTAAATAATTAAGTTTCTTAACAGCTATGTCAATGGCTGCTATGTACTCACTAATTAATTGGATGAGTTCAATGTTAGGTATTATTCCAATTAATTCGTTTAGCACAGAAGATAGTTGGTTAGTTAGTTCGTTCAATTATTTCATGGGTTTGTGTCGTAGGTGTTGCCGAGCTTCTTAAGTTCGAATGACAATTCTTTTCTGTTGCCTTAGGGCAGTAATTACCCCCCCCTAGTTTCTTACCTAAGACAGTGACATCATCGGCCAGAGCTTCTTAAGTTTGAATGACAATTCTCTGTTGTCCTAGGGCAGTAATTACCCCCCTTGGTTTCTTACCCAAGACAGTGACATCATCGGCCAAAGCTTCTTAAGTTTGAATGACAATTCTTTTCTGTTGTCCTAGGGCAGTAGTTACCTCCCCTAGTTTCTTACCTAAGACAATGACATCATCGGCCATTGCTGTCCCAACAACTGGTTACTCAACAAACCCATAAAATTAAAAAAAAAAGGCCACGTCTCTGACGACGAGCATGAGCAGTTTCTATATGTCTGTGTAAGTCTGATACATGTTGTCCAAGGTTTAAAATAATCTTTGGCATTTCTAGCAATCCGTGAACTTCCAGTTGTATGTACAGTAACTAAATCTTCCACTATCAAGACTTTTACTCTATTTTCAACCAAAGCACCTGAAGCGCACCTGGCTTCAGTACTTGGGCTGTAACTGCTGTTTGTTCGGCAAGTGTAACACGCGCTATACCTAGCAAAAACAGTAATAGAATCTTGTTTCCCATTTAAAATAAATGTCATTATTTAGTTTATGTTGCAGACCTTAGTTTTTGTCTGTGTGTGTGTTTGAAGACAGATATGTGGGAGTGGAGGTTAGTATTTCTTGTGCTTGTGCTGTTTATATTTTAGATGGTTCATTTAAGTTTATCTGTTTACTTCTATCTACATGCATTATTTCTACCTTCCTCGTTTTTATACATTTTATATTTATTTTATTTCTATTTCCATGGTGATGTCGATTATTTCATACGGACCAACAAACTTTGGAGTTAATTTTGATACTCTTTCTGGGGATTTTATCATGACATTTTCCCCTACAGCAATATCTATCTAAATTCACAGCTTGAGTATGTTGTTTGATCAACATCTCCTGCCTACTACCTTTTAGGTGATTCCTGACTTCCTTATGGATGTTATTAAACACTTGTAGTTGTCTAATGGATAATGATCCATATTATATGCTGGAGAAAAATTTCCAGTAATGATTTAATATGGAAGTCGTTTGTCTGTTAAATAGAATCTGTTGAGGGGACTTGCCCACTGATGAGTTTATGGAACCTTTAATGGAGGCAGCTGTAAAGAATTCCAGTCTTCCCATGATCCGTGCATAGGATTAGCCATTTGTCGCAAAACTTCAAGTATCTTGCGATTGCTTGCTGGATGATATGCTGTTATAAAAGTTTGCTTTATATGATATTGATCACATATGTTGTGTAACAATTATTAGTAATTTCTTTACCATTGTCGGTTAGTATCACCCTAGGTGTGGTGTACTGACAAATTAAATTCGTTACCTTCGTTAAATTCGCTTGTGTGGTAAGCTTAGTATATTTATACCAGTTACATCCCATGTTTTTCAGGTATTGGGTAATTTAAAATTGGAGCTGGGCCCATTGTATTACCTTTATGAGCATGACATGATTCACCATTCTTAATATGTTTCTGGTTTGTGGATGATTATGCATTAGTATTAGTACAGTCTTAATTAGTGTATCAGGGACTACTACTTGTGAAGAAATGTTAGTCTGTTTCTCAAGTTTCCTGAACAAAGTGTCATCTATTACCTCAAACTGTGTTAGTGGAATGGATAACTCCGGTAGGTTAGTTTCTTCGTCCCCTGGAACCAAAGCATAAATGACCCTTGCCCAAAATTTATCTTTCTTTTGTTCAGTTCTAACAAGTTCCACATTGAAGTCTACATCACTGTTAGTGGGAATGACAGCAGCAGCTGATATATTGCGAGATAAGTTATCTGCAACTTTATTAAAACGCCCCGGAAGATATTTAATTATAGGCTGAAACTCTGAGATACCGATACCATCTGGCTAACTGACCTGTCAATTTTTTTTTTTTACTTTCTTTACCATGAATACGGTGATAGGATACCCTAGAATTATTTCCCTGAAGGTCTTTAAGGCCCAAACCACCGCTATAGCTTCCAAATTCGAGAGGCTATATTTCTTCTCTGTATCCTTCACCACCCGACTGGGATATACACAAGCCCTGCAACATCCTTCTGTGGTATGCTGCATAAGGACAGGGTGTAAACCATCGTTTGATGCTTCAGTACAGAGAGAAAACGGAAGGTTCTGGGTAACTTAAGATAGGAGTAGAATGTAAGCTAAGTTTAACTGATCAAAGCTATCCTACTCTGTTTGAGACCACTTAATTCGATATCTTTCTTCAGGAGTCTTATTAGTGGATTGACTATTTTAGCAAAATTCATTATGAATGACTTGTTATATGAACCTAATCCAAGGAAACTCCTTATTTACTTTACTGTAGTAGGTTGAGAAAATTCCTTTACTGCTTTAATCTTGGAATCCAAAGTGTGAATTCCTTTACTATTTACTTTATGACCCAAAATACTCTATTTCAGCCTTAACTTTTAATCCAACATCCTGCAGTCGCTGAAAAACTCTATCCAGTTCTGAAGGTGTGAATTTACATCAGGCTGACAATAATTAAGTCATCTGGGTATGCAGGTTTGGATTGGTCATTTAATTCTACTTGCCAATATCCACTAAGTCAAGACTAGTAAAGACTTGGTTATTTTCCCCCAATCTCCCTGAGGATATCTTTAATTAAGCACAGGTAATGGGCACCTATCCTTGACAGTTATCTCATTTATCTTCCTAAAATCTATAACAGGACGGAAATCGCCTGTGTTCTTAGTTACTAAAAAATAATGGGCTGTTATAAGGACTGTTTGAAGGTTCAATTATTCCCTCTTTTGACATATCATCCACCATTTTATTCATTATTTGCCTCTGACTATGAGGTAATCTATAAGTTTTAACATATACTGGATCTGTGTCAGTTAATTTTATATGATGTTTTACTAGTGTTGTTTTCCCCAACCGCTCACCAGGTAAGGCAATAGCCAACCTGTGATTTGCTAATGTGTGTAAAAGCTGAGTGCGATGTGAAGGAAAATCATTTACTTTTACATGCTCACTTAATTCATTAGTAGTTTTCGTAAATTGCAATTCATCAACAATGTGTATGTTGGCTAAGGGAGGAGATTCTTTTTCCACTCTATGGGTTTAATATACACAAGAAAGTCACTTATATAAGTACCTGGTTTAATGTTCACTGCCAGATTAACCTTGTTAAAAATTAGAGCTTCAATGAAGTTGTCTTCTTGTATCAGAGAAATTATGGACATAATGACATTAATTATTCTACATGTTTCACTTAAGGACATGGTTTGATTTCCTTCAATCATCACCTTTCACTTGTACCTTAATGATAGCAAACCCTTTACTTGGTAATTGAGTAGTACTTTTGACTGTGCCTGCCAGTAGAATGTGTGAGTCACATTCTCCCTTGAGTGCCCCAGCACCCAGCTGGCTGGTGACTGATGACTCAGAGGTCAACATGTCAACATGGGTACAGCCGACCTTGAAAGATAATTAACTGTAGTGAGATTGCAATGTCAAGGTTATGTTCGATTAATTCTTTTAACTCAATAGACCATCAGTTGGTAAAGTGAAGTTTTCACAGTTATAGAAGGTACATTCTAGTCTATGACTACTTAATGAAAGTGTGATAGGAAATTGTACTATTCCTTTAGTGACTAGTCTACTACCAGATAAGGCAGTTAAATGTTTAAATCTGATGGCTGGATAGTCCATCGTTACTGCGGGTTTTCCCTTAACAGCCGTTTAAATGTTACTTCAGAAAGTAAAGGAGACACAAGCTCCTGTATCTACAGCTAGAGAAACATTTGTATTCCCCATGTTACAAGGAAGTGAAAGAATATCCACTTTAACCAAAGCAGCAACAAGTATATTTATTTATTATGTAATTAATGTGAAGTGTTTTGTTTGTTAAAATCTTCACCTGTTTTTGCACATTTGTTATTGACTTCATACCTGGCATTTAACGTTACTCTACATTTATCTGTGTTATGTGTCACACTGTTATGAATAATGCAAAACTGATTACTTGGCTTGTTGTTACTTTCACTTACTACATTATTATTATTATTATTATTCTTACTTTTGGCATTTGAGAGATTATTCTTATCAAAGTAACATTTTTCTAGGCTGTGTCCATATTTCCTACAGATCATACAATAAGGCTTCTTCTTCGCGCTCTGTGGTGTGAAGTTTGTAGTGTGTGGTGTGTGTGAAGTGCTTGGTTGAGTGTTTGTGTGTGTGTTTACAGCTACAGGTAGGGCTCTAGGTACATTTACTTGTTTGTTCAACCACTCTGACCCCCACAAGAGTTGTTTAGCATTGCTAATGGTCGAACCTACTAACGCTAGAGTCCTACTTAGTTTGACTGTTACACAATTACTCACTATACTTCTAACCATTCTGTGTACCCCTGCTAGTGGACTGCCTAACTGCCCCCTACCGATAACATCTATGAGGCTTTCACAACACAGAAGAAAATTAAATAATATATCTGGATGGGTGAGTGCAGTTGCGGTCAGTAATGTCCTAGCAATGAAGTCTGGTTTACTATGTCCACTTACGAAGCTTATGTTGTCATTTGTAGTCTGTAGTAACTGGAATATGCACATGAAAATTACAACCTTAAGAAAAAAATGGACAATATAAGTTACAATGTCCCAAGTGACTGATTTCACTGCATGAGTTTGGGATGAAACATTAGTAATAGTAGATGAAGTGTTATTATTAGTTGCCATTGTTGTTGTTGTAGTTATTATTCGTTGCCACGGTGTATGATGAAGTGTTAATTGCTATTTTGTTGATGAAGTGTTAGTTTGTGAAGCCGTAGAATAAGTACGTTCTGATCTCGTGTTACTAGGTGAAGTTACTAAGTGTTATCAGGTGTAGGTTAGTAGTAACGAGTCAGTTAATTATGTAGATTTAGTAGGAAGAATATTAGTGGTTAATTCTCTACCTTGTATGTCTAAATCTAGTGCAATAATATTTACTCAAAAGAGAAGTTGCACTTTGTATAATACTTACACTTTAATTAGTTATCTCGGTTGAATCAACTAAGCTTTCACTACTTTGTTAGTATTGCCAAGCTACGTGTTCGCTTGCTTAACTAGTGTTAGTTATAGTGCGGTAGTATACGTATTATTTCACTCATTCCCTGTCACTTTTGCTTGAAAAATAACAAGAACACATCTGTATATGTACGTGAAGGCATACGCACATATTAATACTCACAATTATGAATACATAGAATGTGTAATGAGGAAATATTGTTAAATACGTGTACATATAATATTATATCCTAGTGTGATGATGTAGGATTGTGTGTGTTATATATTTGTAATATATAATTACATGTACCTAGCACTGACCATATTATAGGAATAAACGTTGTTGTAGTAGGTTATTATTTCAGTTGTAGTCGCGATGACGTACCATACCAAGCTTACGTCCTTCCTTAGTTGTGAAGTTTTGAGTTGTGAGTTATAATCCCGTAAGATGAAGTTGAAGTTCGATTATCACTTCCCTTGACTATACTGTATGGTTAAGTATAGAAGGTATAGTGATGTAGTGATGTCGTACCAAACCACGCCAACGTCCTCAGTTGTGATGAAGTATGGTCGTTGTTGTTGTTGTGGTTAAAATCAGCTGGCAGAGTGACAATGAGTATAACGATGACGTAATAGCCACGAGTGTGTGGTGTAAGGTGGCAGAGTCGATGACGTCACCATTGGCTACTGTATGTGAGGGTGGAGAGAGGCTAGCTTGTTGTGGCTAAGAGGTGCTGAATCGGGTTGACCCAGTGTGACCTCTTGCAATCACTCTCCTCTCGCTCTCACTCTCGTAACCTCTTCTTCACTGTCTCGCTTAACTTCACTTACTTCTCTTTTACCCTTTTATTATTTTGTGCTCTTTTCTCGGATTCCTTGCTTTTGTAATTGTTTGTATTTCTCTTTTTTCCTTTTCTTTTTTTCTATACCATTTCGTATCCTCACCGCTGATCACCAAATGTTCTGGTGTAAGAAAGACTTACTTACTTCCAAACATATGAGTCGATAGGGTAGGGTGGCTGGCGACTGGTTTGTCTTTATAGTGTCTTTGTTGTCTCTTCGGAGTTTGATTTTAATTATTAGGCTTTCTATAACTATTATGGTTTGAGAAGATACAACAAGGTTAAAGTAGTTTACTCACTTTTTATTTATAACACGAGTTAGTATACAGAGTCACAATATGTAGCTTGCACGGGTTTAAGCTAGGCTAGGAAGCTAACTTTAAAGAGAGATAACACGCTAGAGTAACCTGTGATCGGGTCGGTTATCTGTAGCTAACTGAGAGCTATAGGAGCGCAACTAGGGCGCTTCCCTTGTGTATGATATGAACTGTGTCGTCACTTTATGCTAGCGTGTTAGTGGTTCCCAAGCGTAGGTCAGCAGTATTGGAGCATCATGTGACGGGTGTAAGTCTGAGAGTCTAAGTGACTCATACAAGTAAGTATAAAGTAAGTTATTATAAGTAGCCCTCTAATGAAGGTGAAACCGGAACAAGGGCTGGGTATGAGGTGTTCGTCCTGGAGTGTGATTGTACCAACTGCTTGTATTCAAAACCAGGGTGTGGGTGGTGGAGATTAATTACCTTTCTGACTCCTCCCATTACCCATTCCTTTATACCTGATGTGTTCGTATAGCCTAGTCCCTGACTACGTTTACATATTGTCATTCACACTTTTGTTATACATGCCTTTGATTAACCTATGACGTACTGTAAAATCCCAATAATTCCCCTTCCACTTCAAAATCAATTTCGATGAGTAGTAGATGCCCATTAGCATAATTATTAATGCAAAAAATATAACCAGAGTAGTGAAACACACAATGGAGTAAGTGGGTACTCGACCTCACCTCACATGACCCTTCCTTAATCCTCAAAGGTACCTGGCACTCCTCTGTCTCAAATTCCTCTGTCTCTGGAAAATTCCACACACGTGGTATCCCTTTGTTAATATATATATATATTTAATAGCATTCTACTACTTACGTATGTTACGTTATGGTCACGGATCGATCCGTGACATGCACTTTCTAGATGACTTCGGACACATAGTTTGAACTCAGGTTATTCCTTTTATCTGATGGTTTACTGTATAATTATGTTTTAATGTATATTCCGCCAGCAAACAGTACACTACAAGATATATGCACAAACAAAGGAGGCACCTGTAGAGACACGTGTTCTTCCAATCAGAAGATTTACGGGACGTGTGGGTCCAACTTGGGTCACTGTTGCATTCCCACTGAAGGTAAGTTGCCTTTACACAATTCACTCTCTCATGTTTCACTACAGTTTATTTCTATTGTACTTAGTCTCTGTTGCCTCTATTAGCAAATCACATTACTCAATGGTTCAGGCAAAAAACAAACAAACAGAGCCTCATTCCTATTGACGTTCAGAGTCAAAAAATGTTGATATCTGTTTGGTAAACAAGATGATATGCTTTAATGTAAATCTTACATTTATTTTCAAAATAATGTTGAATGACTGTGATAAATGACCCAAAATGTATCAGTCAATAAGACTGTAAAGAAAGGAAAATAATTTATATTATCTTACTTTAAAAGAAACCCAGAACTCTATAAGCTGTATCTTACCTCCAGTAAACATAACAACAACGAATCAATGCAGAGGAAGTGGAGGGAAATGCAAGGATATGTGTCCTGCTCATATGTTCCAGAATGGCAAATGCGGATTAACTTTCATTTGCTGTTTTTCCAATGACAGTGAGTAGTCTTTGCTTACAGATTCATTAATTTCGAAAAACTTATTTGATAGTTAATTAATATCCTATTTACTTACTACATTTATTGTAAACAGTTAATGGAAATGTCAGTAAGTTTGAACGTACAGTTTCATTCATGACAAGGTCAGTGTAGTGACTGACTGGAGTGCCGGATAGACTGGCAGTCAGAGTAGTGGCTGGTTTGAACAAAGGGAGAGCAAGAGTCCATTACAGAATTGGGGAATTGGCAAATGTACTGTCAAATCATTTCATCGCTAAATAACGAATTTTAATTACTTCACCATAGAATATTTTATGTTTAGAAAAACATTATTTTTGTAAGCTTTTAGCTCCGGCCTAAGCCGAGAGCTCTAGGTTTTATCGTAATTATTGTTCTTCTTCTTGGGGCGACCACTTCTTAAAAGGGGTTCAACTGACTCACTCACTCACTCACTCACACTCTCTTCCTCCCATCCATTTTCTTTTACCAACATTGAATCATTTATCCGAGGGGTTCACCCTCAATAAAAAGGGTTCATTTTCAAAATTTCAATATAACCATATGAATACGAAAATCCAGATAAAACATAATTAATATTTTTGAGACCTTTACATATGGATATTTTATTGTTTCACTTGAATCATTAAGAGCCGGAGCTTTGGAAGGGTTTTCCTCCATGTTCTTGTTTCTTCTTGGGGTGACCACTTATTAAAAGGGGTTCAACCAATATTTAAAAGATTCAACCGAGAGGGGGTTCAACCGAGTGGGGGTTCACCCTCAATAACAAGAACATGAAGGAAAACCCTTCAAAAGCTCCGGCTCATAATGATTCAAGTGAAATGAGTGAGTCAGTGAGTGATTGAGTTGAACCCCTTTTAAGAAGTGGTCGCCCCAAGAAGAAGAACAAGAACAAGAACAATAATTACGATAAAACCTAGAGCTATCGGCTTAGGCCGAAGCTAAAAAGGGTACATTTTCAAAATTTCAATATTGTGGAGGTGGACTGGGATTTATAGTGCTTTATATTTAAATTATCAAAGACTTACCTTGTTTGGTTAATATATAATCTCGTTGGTTGGCTGCAACAAGTTATAGACCAGGGTTAACTCCCTGTTTCCATCCCTCAAACTCATTATATTTATTTCTGGGGTTCGTCCTGCTATATATGTATTGATTATAGAGCATGCACTGATGGTGAACACAAAACAACCAATTGCTATTTTTTCTTATTTATTAATTAAAATTCCAGGCCAACAATGAATAATCAAATTCAATCAATAATCACACACACGCTTCCGTTCACTCTTCAATAGCTAGCTATGTACTTACTCGTCTCGTCCTCGCTTCTCCCACGTGGCTTCACTCGCTCGCTCGTACGTACACGTGGCAACACTCACCCTGCTGCTAGCCTACTCGCTCGCTCGTACACGTGGTGACAGTAATATTACGTTACTTTACTATATATCAAAAGCTAGCACTTCACTCTCGCACACGTGATGACAGACGATAATTACGTTACTTTAATATCAATGGAGAATCAAACAACCCAGTTGGTAATCAATTTCAATGTCTTCACACTCGTTTCTACAGTCCTTTGTACACACACACTCGTAATTTCTTGACCAGCCCTCTCCTCACCTCGATGACTCCTTCACTAATTCTCGTCTAGCGAATGTTAAACAATAAGCCTTGTGAAAAAGTAATTAAACAAATTCGACGTTGCGTTATAACTATAGGAGTCCAGGCAAGCTAGGAGAGCTGGATACGAGATGTTGCTCGTTTCGAGTGTGGCTACCAACTGCCTATTTCAAAATCAAGGTGTGGGTGGTTGGAGATTAATTACATTTCTGACTCCTCCCCTTACCTTTTCTATACCTGGCCAACTGTCTGTTCATGCCTGTCCTTTCTCGCCCTCTTCATGTGTTCGCCTGTCTAGTCCTGACTACAGTTACATATAATCACTCATACTTAGTTATACATGCAAATCACTTTTTCCCATAACTTGCAACTGCTTGCAAATGATTCCCTTCCACTTCAAAATCAATTTAAATAATTAATAGATGCCCATTAGCATAAATATTAATGAAAAGTCGTAGCAATGCCTTGAGACACGGGATGGAGTGAAAGGGTAGTTGACTGTGTCCTGTGACCTGACTTGAACATTCCTTAATTAGCAGGTACCCGGCTTAGCGGCGCACCCCTATTTCACCACTCCTCTGTCTCTGTCTTCCTGACTGAGTGGAATCTTCCCCTGTCCTATCCCTTCTAGAACATTCCATACACGTGGTATCCCTTTGTTAATATATAGTTTATATAATAATATACTACTTACGTACGTTACGTTATGCTCACGGATCAATTCATAACATATATAACCATATGAATACGAAAATCCAGATAAAACATAATTAATATTTTTGAGAATTTTACATATGGATATTTTATTATTTCAGTTGAATCATTAAGAGCTGGAGCTTTTGAAGGGTTTTCCTTCATGTTCTTTTTTTTTAACGTGTGACACTTATAATACCTGGCAGCAATTATATGTTTTAGATAGAATTCTCAACTTGTATTACCTACTTGATATTCTCCTGCCAAATTCGTATGAACTCGTGAAATTTAGTGTTACCTCAAAAATTCAGATTTGTTTTTAGAACTTCTCTCATGCATAGAAGCATCACTTTACCAGTAATAAGATATACACCAATTTTGTTCTGCATCACCAGCATGTGGGTTGATGCCAACATGCGACAATCACTTTGGTGAGTGCCGCAAGGAGTGCCACATGTTTGAGCGAGCTGTAGCAGGTGGTTGTGGTGGTGACTGCACTTGCTGCACATCCCGCCCTGCTGTCTGTCCTGCCTCCAAAGACACCTGTGCTGGCACCTGTATTGATGGAAGGTTTTGTCCAAGTCATTTTCAATTGTCAGGCATGTGCTCTGGAGACAGAGATTGCGTCTGCTGCAGCTGTGAGTATTCCTTCAAGCATGACTGTCTGGTTAATGTGGCATTCAAAATCATAGGGAACACTCTTGTTTGTAAATATTATGGATATATGTCAGTGACGAGATGTCTGAAGTAATATTTATTATCCAAATCCATGCATAAATTAAGTATATTTCTTTGTTTTGATTATAAATTAATAGTGAATATGCTTCTGCCTGTTTGTTTTATTTTCTTAATGTTTTGTATACAACATAATATATTCACAACGTCCCTTATTCTGCACTTCCTAGATAACTTCGGACACATAGTTTGAACTCAGGTTATTCCTTTTATCTGATGGTTAACTGTATAATTATGTTTTAATGTATATTCCGCCAGCAAACAGTACACTACAAGATATATGCACAAACAAAGGAGGCACCTGTAGAGACACGTGTTCTTCCAATGAGAAGATTTACGGGACGTGTGGGTCCAACTTGGGTCACTGTTGCATTCCCACTGAAGGTAAGTTGCCTTTACACAATTCACTCTCTCATGTTTCACTACAGTTTATTACTATTGTACTTAGTCTCTGTTGCCCCTATTAGCAAATCACATTACCCAATGGTTCAGGCAAAAAACAAACAAACAGAGCCTCATTCCTATTGATGTTCAGAGTCAAAAGATGTTGATATCTGTTTGGTAAACAAGATGATATGCTTTAATGTAAATCTTACATTTATTTTCTAAATCATGTTGAATGACTATGATAAATGACCCAATACGTATCAGTCAATAAGACTGTAAAGAAATGAAAATAATTTATATTATCTTACTTTAAAAGAAACCCAGAACTCTATAAGCTGTATCTTACCTCCAGTAAACATAACAACAACGAATCAATGCAGAGGAAGTGGAGGGAAATGCAAGGATATGTGTCCTGCTCATATGTTCCAGAATGGCAAATGCGGATTAACTTCCATTTGCTGTTTTTCCAATGACAGTGAGTAGTCTTTGCTTACAGATTCATTAATTTCGAAAAACTTATTTGATAGTTAATTAATATCCTATTTACTTACTACATTTATTGTAAACAGTTAATGGAAATGTCAGTAAGTTTGAACGTACAGTTTCATTCATGACAAGGTCAGTGTAGTGACTGACTGGAGTGCCGGATAGACTGGCAGTCAGAGTAGTGGCTGGTTTGAACAAAGGGAGAGCAAGAGTCCATTACAGAATTGGGGAATTGGCAAATGTACTGTCAAATCATTTCATCGCTAAATAACGAATTTTAATTACTTCACCATAGAATATTTTATGTTTAGAAAAACATTATTTTTGTAAGTTTTTAGCTCCGGCCTAAGCCGAGAGCTCTGGGTTTTATCGTAATTATTGTTCTTGGGGCGACCACTTCTTAAAAGGGATTCAACCAATATTTAAGATGTTCAACCGAGAGGGGGTTCAACCGAGGGGTTCACCCTCAATAACAAGAACATGAAGGGAAACCCTTCAAAAGCTCCGGCTCTTAATGATTCAAGTGAAATGAATGAGTGAGTGAGTGAGTTGAACCCCTTTTAACCCCTCCGCAACGGGATAACTATGAATAGCCTATCTGTCAGTCCGGGGCTAGTCTTACTATCCCTACTGCCTGTCCGGGCGCTTTTGGCAGATTTTTCCAAAATCGCTCTATTCCACTTACTCTGTACGTCTAAACTACGATACTGAACAACTTAAATTTGGTCTTGTTAGCACCATCAACTTTTCCTCTTTCCAATAAAACCAACCCCATCTCTCTACAACTCTCCGTTGCCGAGAAATTAAGTGTGGAATGAACGGTAATTTCTCGAGTGAGCGCGGTTGTGTTCGCTTAGGTGGAGTGGCTCTGACGACAACTGAACGTGGCCCGCGCGGGTGGCAGTCAGTGTTGTAATTAGCATGGCGCAACACAAAATCGGACACGCACGAGAAATCTAATCCACATCCATCCATGTTTACAGTCAGTAACACACTGACTGACGATGGTGATTTGTAGGGCTGGTGGTGAAGTATAGCCAAGTAAAAAAAAAATGCCAAATTGGGCTCGCAAATGCCGACATTGGCAATAGCGGTGCTTCATCCCGCCCGGTCACCACATGGCAATGGCGTACGACACGACCCGGGCACTTCCTGGGGCCGTCTATGACCGCAATCCGGACATTAAGGGTTAAGAAGTGGTCGCCCCAAGAAGAATGAGTGAGTGAGTAAGTGACTGAGTCAGTTGAACCCATTTTAAGAAGTGGTCGCCCCAAGAAGAAGAACAAGAACAAGAACAATAATTACGATAAAACCTAGAGCTCTCGGCTTAGGCCGGAACTAAAAAGAGTTCATTTTCAAAAATTCAATATAATCATATGAATACAAAAATCCAGATAAAACATAATTAATATTTTTGAGAATTTTACATATGGATATTTTATTATTTCACTTGAATCATTAAGAGCTGGAGCTTTTGAAGGGTTTTCCTTCATGTTCTTTTTTTTTAACGTGTGACACTTATAATACCTGGCAGCAATTATATGTTTTAGATAGAATTCTCAACTTGTATTACCTACTTGATATTCTCCTGCCAAATTCGTATGAACTCGTGAAATTTATTGTTACCTCAAAAATTCAGATTTGTTTTTAGAACTTCTCTCATGCATAGAAGCATCACTTTACCAGTAATAAGATATGCATCAATTTTGTTCTGCATCACCAGCATGTGGGTTGATGCCAACATGCGACAATCACTTTGGTGAGTGCCGCAAGCAGTGCCACATGTTTGAGCGAGCTGTAGCAGGTGGTTGTGGTGGTGACTGCACTTGCTGCACATCCCGCCCTGCTGTCTGTCCTGCCTCCAAAGACACCTGTGCTGGCACCTGTATTGATGGAAGGTTTTGTCCAAGTCATTTTCAATTGTCAGGCATGTGCTCTGGAGACAGAGATTGCGTCTGCTGCAGCTGTGAGTATTCCTTCAAGCATGACTGTCTGGTTAATGTGGCATTCAAAATCATAGGGAACACTCTTGTTTGTAAATATTATGGATATATGTCAGTGATGAGATGTCTGAAGTAATATTTATTATCCAAATCCACGCATAAATTAAGTATATTTCTTTGTTTTGATTATAAATTAATAGTAAATATGCTTCTGCCTGTTTGTTTTATTTTCTTAATGTTTTGTATACAACATAATATATTCACAACGTCCCTTATTCTGCACTTCCTAGATGACTTCGGACACATAGTTTGAACTCAGGTTATTCCTTTTATCTGATGGTTAACTGTATAATTATGTTTTAATGTATATTCCGCCAGCAAACAGTACACTACAAGATATATGCACAAACAAAGGAGGCACCTGTAGAGACACGTGTTCTTCCAATGAGAAGATTTACGGGACGTGTGGGTCCAACTTGGGTCACTGTTGCATTTCCACTGAAGGTAAGTTGCCTTTACACAATTCACTCTCTCATGTTTCACTACAGTTTATTACTATTACATTGTAATGAATGTAAGATTTGAAAATCATACGGTACATATTAATTTTGTTTGTAGATATCTTTTATTTTTGTCAATGAAAAGATGTCTGAAGTAATTTTAAGTACCGTTATCCAAATCCACTCATATATATACTCATGAGTATATACACTGTGGGTCCTACAAACTGCTTATATATGGTGTGACTGAGGCCTATCCCTGTCAAGTAAAGTGAGGTGAGGTGAAGAAAGGTGAGGTAGTGAGTGAAGTAAGGGGAGGCGAGGGCACACAATATATAATCGTAGTAATAAGAAAATACCATAATGAATATATGGACGCTACAGTGACACGATGATATATTCCTACAAGTGTACATATATTTTTTAGTGCTGTGATAGTGACACACGATAGATAATTGTAGTAATAAGAATATACTGTAGTGAATATATGAAGATGTTTAGCGGATAACTGTACACCAAGGCCACAGTCGCGCTACACTCTCAAACAATAGCGCTTCTCGCGCAAAAGTTGGTCTACGTCAACTCGCACTATCTCCATAACTAAAAATCGTAGAACCCACCAGATTCGAAAGAGGAAGAGTTGAAGGTAAGGATGGAACAATTTTGAAGTCAGTACACTATATAGCTTAGGAGTGAGAGCGTTGTGAGAATAGGGGAAATCGAGGAATTTTGAGGTTAGCGGCGAGCGAAAAACACGAGGCAAGTGTAGGGTCTACCGGACGGTAGGGGTTAAAACGGCTGACCTAAACATTAATGGGTTGAAGACAATACAGCCTCTGGCATAGACAGACAGCTACGTCAACAAATAGTGACGTCACAGATTACGACATACATCGGAGAGCGTCCTCATTGCGCCTTCTTACAGTCATTCTGCTTGAGATAACCATATACCTAACACACTGTACCTCAGCATATATCTCTCTCTTAAAGTTAGCTCCAAAGTCTAAACCCCCCTAACGGGAATCGCCTTGACGTGGATGGCGGGGCTTACTTGTCTCTGAGACCTGGCAAGCTAGACTAGTGGGCGATCCTGTTCTGCCCCAACTTCAGGAAGAGAGGGTTTCCCATGCTAGGAAGGTCGCCAGTGAGAGACCAGACTGAATGGTTCCCATGTAATAGGCTGCCAGTACGGGCCAACAGTGCTGCCCTCCAGAGGGACTGCCTTCTAGGGGCAGTCCTATGTTGGATGGTTGGGTGTCTGCTTTTTAAAACGAGTGGCCCCGAGGGGGAAGAAATACCCCACCCACGGCGAGCAGTGCTTTGCCCCCTCATCTGCACGGTAGGTAGTAGCTCTTGGGTCCAAAAACATAATATTAATAATATATGGATAAATTAAAACCCAAATATCTTCTCGAGCAGTGGTTGACCAGGTCCTCGAGACGTCACAATCTGGTCGTGATAACATGCAGAAAGCTGCATATAAGAATAGACCCAACAGGTCGGGTGTTGTGTCAAAGAACCGTGTTAGTGGATGTAACACATTGATGTTAATGAATGTACTTACATCCCTTTCGTATGGCGCTATCCACCCAATTTGTAAGTGGTTCGGAGTAGTCCTTCGTATCTGAATCACTTATGACTGTGATTGTAGGTCTAATCGGTGTTATATTACATTCACTACAAATGCTGCTGTCAAAGCAGCATTTGAGGCAAAAGATTCTCTGACGGTGGGTGATACTCACTGTAAAGTTCAGATGATGCGATCCATCAATGTAGTTGATAGTGACAATGACTACTGCCCTAACATCTTTGATGACTCTACAGAGAATGTCCCAAAGGAACGTCGGGTTCCAACACCTTTTTAGTTTGTGGCGTAATTACTACAGGGAGGGACGTGGTAACCTTATCCATGCTTCCTGGAGAAAACAAGAACATGAAGGAAAACCCTTCAAAACCTTCGGCTCTTAATGATTCAAGTGAAATAATAAAATATCCATATGTAAAGGTCTCAAAAATATAAATTATGTTTTATCTGGATTTTCGTATTCATATGGTTATATTGAAATTTTGAAAATGAACCCTTTTTATTGAGGGTGAACCCCTCGGTTGAACCCCCTCTCGGTTGAACCCCCTTTCGGTTGAACCCCCTCTCGGTTGAACCTCTTAAATATTAGTTGAACCCCTTTTAAGAAGTGGTCACCCTAAGAAGAAAAAAAAATGATAATAGTAATAATAAATGATTTAATGTCGGTAAAAGAAAATGAATGGGAGGAAGAGAGTGAGTGAGTGAGTTAGTCAGTTGAACCCCTTTTAAGAAGTGGTCGCCCCAAGAAGAACAATAATTCGGATAAAACCTAGAGCTCTCGGCTTATGCCAGAGCTAAAAATTGGAATACTACAATGGGCCACATAAAGATGAAAGGCAGTAAAAATATGATCATCCTCACTTTCTATGGTTCGCATATCCCAGATCGCATTAACATTAACCCCACATCTTTTGAGGTAAAGCCTTTTGTTGAGCGTCCCTTACAGTGTTTCTGTTGTTATGAGTTTGGTCATGGGAGGAGGAACTGCAACAACCGTTCCCGGTGTGGTAATTGTTCTGCTCTTGACTCACATCTTACTTCTGAGTGTCGGTCAGAGAGTTACTGCTTTTACTGCAGAGATGCTCACCCCTTGCGTCCTTGCCAATGTAAGATGTACAGTTGGCTCCACTCCCGCGTTGACCACTGCGCATTGCCAATGTTGAGCAACCCAGATATTCGAATCCCGAACGAAGCGAAGCACTCATGACCTCCATCTCCCCAACTCAGTCGTCCCTCCCTCCATCTCACTCGGTCATGAGTGCTTCGCTTCGTTCGAGATTCGAATATCTGGGTGGCTCAACATTTGCAACGCGCAGTGGTCAACGCAGGAGTGGAGCTAACTGTACCTCCTTGAGCAGGATATTCTCAGTATTGGTAGTGCCAGACGGCAACTCAACTTCAGGCGACAGAGGGATGGAGGTGTTAAGACATACGCCTTCACCCCAAATCAGTTGCAGCACCATCTCAACCCTCTGAAGAGGCAGCAGCTTTATGCTCCAGTGAGAGTGTTTCTAAGGTTACACTACATAATACCTTCTCTGTTTTGGAAACCTTATCAGACACTCATTCTGGTGACCCTTCAACTGATGACAATTCTGCAACTTTAGCTAAAGGTGTCCATGTGGTAGAGGTTCACGCTGCCACACGCTCTCCAAAAAGGAAACTTAAGTCACCTAAACGGTCACAGAGACGTCTTCATGGTTTCTCTGAGACACTTGACTCAATAGATGTTCCTCCTTATAAGGCAACCATCTCTGAGGACTCATCCGTAGTTTCCTCTCAATTTCACCAGAAGCGTTCTCGTGGCTCTGATGAATCTCTTGATTCAACAGAAGTTCCTCCTCGCAAGTTTCCTTCAGGACCATCAGAGGGGCGTGAAGTTAATGTGGATGCCACAGATGTGGTGACTTCAAAAGATTCAGTTTCTCCTCCGTTTGAACAGCGGAGTGATTCTACCACCTGTATTATGGATGTTGATGTGTCTGCCTGTGTCAGTGATACCACTGCTGCACAGGACAATACCAATGTAAGTGTTTCTAAAAATATCCCTGCTCATATACCTTCATCTTCCAACCTACCAGATGTTTCAGGGACTCGTATACAGGTCCCAATTACTGCCCCAAGTACTACACCTCGGGTTCGCTCTTCTAGTGGCCCAGGATCTGACAAAACGTATCGTTTGAGTAAACCCTCAGGTCGAGGTGGTAGTAGGAAGTACCTCCATGAGGCTTCCCAAAAACCAGGACCAAAGTAACACTGTTCAAGGTCCTTCAGTAGAATTATTGTGGCTTGCGTGCTTCTCGGGAAGAACTGCTCATTCTTCTCTCTAGCTTCTCTCCTGCATGTGTTTCTCTCCAGGAGACGATGCTTGGAGACTACATTCCTGCCAGAACTCCAGCATACTCTGTATTTTATGGCTCTGCCATCCTAGTTCATCGAGATATTCCATGCACGAGCCTGGAGCTTGACACACCGCTCCAGGCTGTTGCTGTTAAGGTTTTTATGGACCGCCCCTACACTGTGTGCAGTCTATACCTTCCTCCCAGTGTTACAGTAGAGAGGGGTGATCTCAATCATCTTGTACGGGACCTTCCCTCTCCCTTTATTTTATTGGGTGATTTTAATGATTGTCATCCTCTGTGGGGTGATAGTTCGATCAACCTCAGGGGTGTTTTATTGGCTTCTTTTATTGAAGGTGAGGGATTAGGGGTTTTAAATACGGGAGATGTGACACATTTTAATAGCCCAACTGGGACTTTTACCACTATCGACATTTCCCTTTGCTCACCCAGTGCTCTGTTAGATTTTACTTGGAGAGTGTTGCCTGATTTATATGGTAGTGACCATTTTCCTATACTTTTAGAAGGTAACAAGTACGAACCACAGTCTCGTCTTCCTAGGTGGATATTAGAGAAGGCTGACTGGCAGTTTTTTAGAGAGCTAACTTCTTCGGTCTCATCTTTAACCGATTTTGGTAGCTCTGACGAGGCTGTAACATATTTCACTGATGTACTCCACTCTGCTGCTCTCAACTCTATCCCTAAAACTTCTGGCTACTTTCCCAAACGTCCTGTCCCTTGGTGGTCACCAGTCTGCACCACTGCTGTGCGGGAGAAGCGCGCTGCTTTCTCTCGCCTTCGTCGCAATCGTGAGAACGCAACTCTTTTAGAGGACTTCCAACGGGCAAGGGCTCGGGCTAGACGAGTTTTAAAAGAGGCCCGACGTGCATCTTGGAAGGCCTATGTGTCTTCAATTAATAGTAAAACTCCACTCACCAAAGTGTTCAGGAGAGTCCGTAAGATGGCGGGGAAGTTTTCTCCTAGTTCTCCACCTGTACTTAAGGTCAATGGAGCTAAGATTATGAATAGTTTGACAGTGGCCAATACCATGGCGGAGGCTTTTGCTAGAGTCTCCAGCCATGACTCTCGACCTCTGGCTGTGAGACATGAGTTAAGAGCCAAGGGGTGCACTGCTCTGGATTTCTCAGGGAACGAGAATGAAAGTTATAACCATATATTCACCCTGAGAGACCTGCATTCTGCTCTCTCTCTCTGTGGGGACACTTCTCCTGGGCCAGACAACATACCATATGCAATGTTGCGACACTTGGGTGAGGAGGCAATCTCATTTCTCTTAGCTTTATATAACAGAATCTGGGTGGAGGGTGTCTTCCCTTCTGGGTGGAGGGTTGCTACCATCCTTCCTTTCCCCAAGCCGGGCAAAGACTCTAGTGTTGCTCTCAGTAACCGACCAATTGCCTTGACATCATGTCATTATAAACTATTTGAGAAGATGGTGAATGTCAGACTGGTATACTTCTTGGAACGGGGTGATTTTCCGTCTCCATCCCAGTCGGGTTTTCGTAAACATCGTTCCACTACAGATGCTTTGGTAAGGTAGGAAGCTGCTGCATGTGAGGCCTTTGCACGACATCAACACCTTGTCTGTATATTCTTTGATTTAGAGAAAGCATATGACACTACATGGCAATATGGCATCCTGCAGCAGCTCCATGTATATGGCCTGCGAGGTTGCCTTCCACGCTTTCTTATAGAGTTTCTTAGTGGTCGCAGTTTTTCTGTGAGAGTTGATACAGCACTCTCAGCATCTGTTACACAGGAGGAGGGCGTACCTCAGGGAAGTGTCCTCAGTGTCACATTGTTTGCAGTAGCAATTAATGCCATTGCCTCATCCCTTCTGGACGGTATAGCCAACTCGATGTACATTGACGACCTTGCAGTCTGGTTTGCTGCCTCCCGTATGTCAGTGGTGGAGCGACGCATGCAGCTTGCCCTTGACAGAGTGTCACGTTGGACTGGTTCTCATGGGTTTCGATTTTCTCCTGCCAAGACGGTTGCTATGCACTTCTGCCGCATCCGAGGTGTCCACCCTGATCCGGACTTATTCATGTATGGTCATCGGATACGCTGTGTCGAGGAGACTCGCTTTTTGGGTCTCCTTTTCGACAAACGTTTGACTTGGGTTCCCCACTTATGTACACTTAGGTCTCTTGCCTCAAGGCTCTTAATCTGTTGAGGGTTCTGAGCCATACTACCTGGGGGGCTGATCGGGCCACCCTCCTTCGCCTATACCGTGTTTTTATTAGGTCAAAACTTGATTATGGGTGTGAGGTGTACTCCTCTGCCACAGATGCCCGTCTCAGAGTATTAGACCCTGTTCATCATGCTGGAGTATGTCTGGCAACTTGAGTGTTCTGGTCATCACCAATCCCTAGTCTCCTGGTGGACGCTAACGAACCACCTCTAGATCTCCGTCGCCAGTCCTTGTTGGGTCGTTGTTGGCATCGATTACATCGACTTGCCGATTCCCTTCCTTGCTTGTCTAATTATTACCTTTCACATTCTCGTACACCTTGGCCCTTTGGCTTCCGGGTCAGGAAGGCTATGGAGGAGAAGGGAATTGAAGATTTCCAGATTCGTCCTGTGAGGGTCCCCAGGGTGGCTCCATGGCTTCTTCAAGAAGTTTTTCCCTGCACCTGTTTTACAAACAAAAAAGAATCTCTTCCTCCTCCAGTGGCTCGTTCCCTATTTTTAGAACATGCCTTCACTCACAGGGAGTCCCTCCCTGTGTACACAGATGGGTCAAAGTCTGATGCTGGAGTTGGCTTTGGAGTTGTCTTTCCTGACTTTTGCCATCTCGGTAGACTTCCTTCTGTCATGTCGATTTTCACTGTTGAGCGCTCGGCCATTTTATATGCCATCCAAAAGATTTTTACTCTCTCAGCCTTTTTTTACTATTTATAGTGATTCCTGTAGTGCCTTGCAGGCCTTGTGCAATTTTAACTCTCCCCATCCCTTGGTGTTGGCCATCCTTGAGTGGCTTGTCCTCCTGGGTCGTCGTGGCCGCAAAGTCACTTTCTGTTGGGTCCCGGCCCATGTGGGTGTCGATGGTAATGAGCGAGCTGATGCCCTGGCTAAGGGTGTGGTCTCCAATTCTCGGCCTCCTGCCGGGCATTATCCTGTCGCTGCAGTGGACCTTCGACCCTATATAGATGCTGCCGTTCGTTCCTGCTGGCAGGACAGATGGGACGCAGTCGGGGCTAACAAACTCCGTGACATCCGCCAACGCCTTGGTTTGTGGAGCTACAGCGGCCTGTCCCGCCGGTGGGAGACGGCTCTTGTCCGTCTCCGCATTGGCCACACATTATTGACTCATGGCTTTTTAATGGACAGGATTAACCCTCCCTACTGTGATGATTGTCTGGTCCCTGTGACAGTACGGCATATTATTGTTGAGTGTCCCAGTTTTGGGGACCTGCGTCGTAGGCACCTCTCCGAGTACCGGCTGGGTGACGGTTCTTACAGTCTCTCCCGGGTGCTCGGGGAGGAGGCTTGTAGTGTGGGAGGGAACAACCTCTCCTATGTGGAGGAGGCTGGCTTCCTCCATAATGGTGATTTTATTATACTTATGGTTTTTAGATAGTTTGATATTATTTAGACTTGATTCTTTTTTATATTTTAATTAAGTTGACGAGTTCTTTTAGTAATGGTGTGTGTTTTTAGTTTGTGTGTAATTTAGTCATGATGCGTGTCCCTTGCGGGAGTTTATGATTTTGTTAGTTGAGGAAAACAATTTAGTGTTGGGCGGTATATGACCCTAGCTGTTACGACGCCAGATGCCTAGTTGCATCAATATATCAATCAATCAATCAATTCAAATCTGATTATGGTCCATCTTAATGTTTAACTGTAATAACAGCATTGGATAGGGAAAAGTAGTATTGCGTATCCCAGATGTATGCTTCATGGAAGTTATGTGAGCAAGAACACGAGACCTAGAAATTGATTCAGTGTCATTACCCTTGTGGGGCTTGTTTTGCTGGGTTGATGCAACAATTTTTTCCAGTTTCTTAGTCAATTTTTCTACTCGAACCAATCACTTATTAACTTGATCATTAAATTATTTTATGTGCTTATCTTTAGCCTTGATAACCACGTTAACATCTGTTGCATTACCAGTGGTGCCAGTCATTGCTGCAGCATAGGAAAGTGTGGGAGTTTGGTTAACCCCCTCCACCTTCCTCTTTCCCTCACCATAACTGACATCATGATTTGATGGATTGATGGATACTAGCTGCTGCAACATCGAGGTCCTATAGCGCCAGAAAAAGGCAATAGAGAGGTGTGACAGAAAGCAGGAAGGAAATATAAAGAAAAGAGGGACAGTTGAAGAACTGAAAGATGGGAACCATTTATTCTGGTCTCTCACTGGTGACCTTCCTAGCATGGGAAGCCCTCTCTACACGATATTGGGGCAGAGCAGGGGCCGGAGCCCCCTCTAGTCTAGCTTGCCAAGTCTCAGAGACATACAAGCCCCCCCACCACGACAAGGCGGTTCCCGTTAGGGGACTGACATCATGAGCTCTCATGCATGCCATTGGCTCAGTCTTGGCTTTAAGGCTGTGTTTGTGTTTAACACCTATCGACTACCCAATGGTCATTAAGGTGACATATGTACAGTACATAGTGATAAAAAACGTGTATATAGTTAATTGTATGTGTGTGTCAGTGTGTGTGTGTATTAGTGTCTCCTCCTCCACTGCTTGTTGTAGATCGGTATAAAAGAGCTTGGTTGCGTTAATGTTTTGGAGAGTGAACAAGCAGACAGTGTTACTCTGCTCTTCCAGACCACCCGAACTTGGAAGACGTCGGGGTCACGGCAGCATGTGGTATATTAGGAGAAGATGTCAAGGTGAGAAGAGGTAGACATCCACCACTCTACGGTAACAGTAGGTGGTGTTGGTGTTGGTGGACTGTCTGTCCTTCATTTTCTTCCTCTTCCTCTTCCCCGCCGACTGCCATCCCCCTTCATCCTCCAGGTCCATGTTGTCGTCGGTGGAATCATCCTTAGTGGTGGTGGTGGAGTGGGCATTGGTGTCTGTGTCCTCCTGCATCTCAGGGTCTTGTTGGGCAGGCTCAGGTGGTGGAGGTGGAGGTGGTTGTGATGCCTTCCCAACATTCCCCCCTGTTGAGTGGACGAGGCAACATTAGTCAGCGACGGGAGTGGGCCGGAGGCGGGGTTGTTGGCGTGTCTGCTCTGCTGCTCTTCCTCGTGCTAGCTAGCTGCCTCGCTTCTTGGTGGTGGTGGTGGTGGTGGGTGGTTATAAATCGGGAGAAATGGCGATTAGTGGCAAGCCATTTCTCACGAAGATGTCCTGGAGGAGGTCGGAAAGACGATCTAGCCCTACTGCAGCTAAGGCAACAGCAGTCTTGGTAAAGACGGTGACTATGTCTGCCTGCTGCTGCCATTGCTGCGGTGGTTAGGCATCAGCAGTCTTCCTCCCAAAGGCCATGGAGTGAGCCGAAGACTTTACCACCATCAAGCCCGGCTACGTTGGTAGCCTCCAGGCCCTTCCTCCCATCCTCCACAGAGAAGGACACCTCCTCTCCGTCCCTTAGTGATGGTGGTGAGGTGGTGGCAGCAGCGAGAAGGATACCCCTACTGTGGACGAAGTAGTCAATGCTGCCGGCGGTCAGAACACCATAACCTTTTAGGAAATTGAACCACTTCACCCTGCCAGCGAGACAGGTGGCAGAGGAAGTGGTGTGGTCAGGAGGAGGTGCTGAGTGGGCCATGGTTGGTGAGTAAGTGGAGACTGGTGAGATAGTGACCGTTGACCGGGGTTCGGCTAGGCAGGCAGCGATCTTGGGCAGGTAGGTGCGTGCACAAAGGCGGATTAGTGAGGCTGATGATGCGTGAGTGTCAGACAAGTGAGATATCAGAAACGTCAGGTGCTTGGTTCACGACAGTTGATTTGAGGTGATGAATGTACAGGGCTGGTTAGGAGGTTTTCTACAATACTACCACATACAAAACTTTGAAAACATACTGTAATTATTTTATTACTACTTAATTATACAATACTGTCTTACCAATTGAAATACTACTGTTATCATACGTTTCTACCGATACACCTACTTACATACTAACATTATATACTTCCTTGCATATTTTGTTATTTCCTTACCCACATACTATACGTATATACTTATATCCCTATCTTCATAGTCATCATACTGTATGTCCCTACCTTCTTATCTATCAGACTTTATATCCCTACTTATTTACCTACTATCATACTTGTACTCTATTTACTGCATATATTACTGCGAAATGCGTAGTATTTTGGTTTTCAATCAAGGTATACAGTTATCTATGTGTGAAGGAATGAGTTGCCCACTTATTCACCAACAAGAAAGTCCCGCCTCCAAATAGGTGTCACACTGAAATGCTTTCCTACATTAGCATACATTGTAGTATTTATGAATTGTAGATAAATACCTTGTGGTGTAAATTTATTGTGTAGTTATAATTTATTTGCGTTCCATAAAAAAAGAAAGAAAAAAAAACTGAAATGAAGAGAGGGGTAGATATGTTGTCACAAAGCTGAAGGTAAAGTAATATAGGAATATAATAATTCATGACAAGCCTATATAATATAAGTCCTATAATTATAATAGTCAAGTACGATATAATGATAGTTAATAATTTATTATTAATATTTATGATATTTCTTTCAGTAATGAATGCTACAACTCCTACTACCACCAGTACTACTACTACCACTAGTACTACTACTACCACCAGTACTACTACTACCACTAGTACTATTAATATCCCGAATACTACTACTACCCCCAGTACTACTACTACCCCCAGTACTACTACCACCAGTACAACCACTATTCCCACCAGTACAACCACTACTACTACCAGTACAACTCCTACAACTACTACCAGTACAACCACTACTACCACCAGTACAACCACTACTACTACCAGTACAACTCCTACAACTACTACCACCAGTACAACCACTACTACTACCAGTACAACTACTAGTACAACCACTACTACTACCAGTACAACTCCTACAACTACTACCAGTACAACCACTACTACCACCAGTACAACCACTACTACTACCAGTACAACTCCTACAACTACTACCAGTACAACCACTACTACTACCAGTACAACCACTACTACTACCACCAAAGAAATGATAGTCTGTTTATTACCACCTCCAACAAAAAAACATGGGTGTCGCACCAAGTGTGTGAGGGAGAAATGGGACTGTCACGGAAACAAAGTTAGGCGTTATAAAAGATGTCTGAATTACGATTGTGTTTGTTGTCGTTACAAAGATCCTACTACTACTACTACTACTACTACTACTACTACCACCACCAGTACAACCACTACTACTACCAGTACAACCACTACTACTACCAGTACAACTCCTCCTCCTACTACTACTACCAATACAACCACTACTACTACCAGTACAACTCCTACTACTACCACCAGTACAACTACTACCACCAGTACAACCACTACTACTACCAGTACAACCACTACCACCCGTACAACCAATACTACTACCAGTACAACTACTACTACCAGTACAACCACTACTACCACCAGTACAACCACTACCACCAGTACAACCACTACTACCACCAGTACAACCACTACTACTACCAGTACAACCACTACTACTACCGGTACAACCATTACTACCACCAGTACAACCACTACTACCAGTACAGCCACTACTACCATTAGTACAACCACTACCAACAGTACAACCACTACTACTACTAGTACAACCACTACTACTACCAGTACAACCACTACTACTACCAGTACAACCACTACCACCAGTACAACCACTACTATTACAAGTACAACTCCTACTACTACTACTACCAGTACAACTACTACTACTACCAGTACAACTACAACTACTATTACAACCCCTACCACCAGTACAACTACTACCACCAGTACAACCACTACTACTACCAGTACAACTCCTACTACTACTACTACCAGTACAACCACTACTACTACCGGTATAACTACTACCACCAGTACAACCACTACTACTACCAGTACAACCACTACTACGACCAGTACAACCACTACTACTACCAGTACAACCACTACTACTACTACCAGTACAACCACTACTACTACAAGTACAACCACTACTACTACCAGTACAACCACTACTACTACCAGTACAACTCCTACTACTACCAGTACAACCACTACTACTACCAGTACAACCACTACTACTACCAGTACAACCACTACTACTACCAGTACAATTCCTACTACTACTACCAGTACAACAACTACTACTACCAGTACAACTCCTACTACTACTACCAGTACAACCACTACTACTACTGGTATAACCACTACCACCAGTACAACCACTACTACTACCAGTACAACCACTACTACTATCACCAGTACAACCACTACTACTACCAGTACAACTCCTATTACTATTACCAGTACAACTCCTACTACCACCAGTACAACCACTACTACCACCAGTACAACCACTACTACTACCAGTACAACCACCACTACCACCAGTACAACTCCTACTACCACCAGAACAACCACTACTACTACCAGTACAACCACCACTACCACCAGTACAACTCCTACTACCACCAGAACAACCACTACTACTACCAGTACAACCACTACTACTATCACCAGTACAACCACTATTACTACCAGTACAACCACCACTACCACCAGTACAACTCCTACTACCACCAGTACAACCACTATTACTACCAGTACAACCACCACTACCACCAGTACAACTCCTACTACCACCAGTACAACCACTACTACCACCAGTACAACCACTACTACCACCAGTACAACCACTACTACTACCAGTACAACTCCTACAACTACTACCAGTACAACCACTACTACCACCAGTACAACCACTACTACTACCAGTACAACTCCTACAACTACTACCACCAGTACAACCACTACTACTACCAGTACAACTACTAGTACAACCACTACTACTACCAGTACAACTCCTACAACTACTACCAGTACAACCACTACTACCACCAGTACAACCACTACTACTACCAGTACAACTCCTACAACTACTACCAGTACAACCACTACTACTACCAGTACAACCACTACTACTACCACCAAAGAAATGATAGTCTGTTTATTACCACCTCCAACAAAAAAACATGGGTGTCGCACCAAGTGTGTGAGGGAGAAATGGGACTGTCACGGAAACAAAGTTAGGCGTTATAAAAGATGTCTGAATTACGATTGTGTTTGTTGTCGTTACAAAGATCCTACTACTACTACTACTACTACTACTACTACTACCACCACCAGTACAACCACTACTACTACCAGTACAACTCCTCCTCCTACTACTACTATAACTACTACTACTACTACTACTACTACTACTACTACTACTACTACTACTACTACTACTACTACTACTACTACCAGTACAACCACTACTACTACCAGTACAACTCCTCCTCCTCCTACTACTACTACAACTACTACTACTACTACTACTACTACTACTACTACTACTACTACTACTACTACTACTACTACTACCAGTACAACCACTACTACCAGTACAACCACTACTACAACCGGTACAACCACTACTACCACCAGTACAACCACTACCACCACCAGTACAACCACTACTACCACCAGTACAACCACTACCACCAGTACAACCACTACTACCACCAGTACAACCACTACTACCACCAGTACAACCACTACTACCAGTACAACCACTACTACCAGTACAACCACTACCACAACCAGTACATCCACTACCACCAGTACAACCACTACCACCAGTACAACCACTACTACCACCAGTACAATCACTACCACCACCAGTACAACCACTACTACCACCAGTACAACCACTACTACCACCAGTACAACCACTACTACCACCAGTACAACCACTACCACCAGTACAACCACTACTACCACCAGTAAAACCACTACCACCAGTACAACCACTACCACCACCAGTACAACCACTACTACTACCAGTACAACCACTATTACCACCAGTACAACCACTACCACCAGTACAACCACTACTACTACCAGTATTACCCCTACTACTACTACTACCAGTACAACCACTACCACCAGTACAACCACTACCACCAGTACAACCACTACTACTACTTCTACTACTACTACAAGTACAACCACTACTACCACCAGTACAACCACTATCACCAGTACAACAACTCCTACTACCACCAGTACAACCACTACTACTACTGCTACTACTACTACAAGTACAACCACTACTACCACCAGTACAACCACTACTACCAGTACAACCACTACTACTACCAGTACAACCACTACTACTACCAGTACAACCACTACTACTACTACTACCAGTACAACCACTACTACTACCAGTACAACCACTACTACCACCAGTACAACCACTACTACTACTACCAGTACAACCACTACTACTACCAGTACAACCACTACTACCACCAGTACAACAACTACTACTACCAGTACAACTCCTACAACTACTACCAGTACAACCACTACTACCAGTACAACCATTACTTCTACCACCAGTACAACCACTACTACTACTAGTACAACCACTACTACCACCAGTACAACAACTACTACTACCAGTACAACTCCTACAACTACTACTAGTACAACCACTACTACCAGTACAACCACTACTACCACCAGTACAACCACTACTACTACCAGTACAACTCCTACAACTACTACCAGTACAACCACTACTACCACCAGTACAACCACTACTACTACCAGTACAACTCCTACAACTACTACCAGTACAACCACCACTACTACTACCAGTACAACCACTACTACTACCAGTACAACCACTACTACTACCACCAAAGAAATGATAGTCTGTTTATTACCACCTCCAACAAAAAAACATGGGTGTCGCACCAAGTGTGTGAGGGAGAAATGGGACTGTCACGGAAACAAAGTTAGGCGTTATAAAAGATGTCTGAATTACGATTGTGTTTGTTGTCGTTACAAAGATCCTACTACTACTACTACTACTACTACTACTACTACTACTACTACTACTACTACTACTACTACTACTACTACTACCACCACCAGTACAACCACTACTACTACCAGTACAACTCCTCCTCCTACTACTACTATAACTACTACTACTACTACTACTACTACTACTACTACTACTACTACCACCACCAGTACAACCACTACTACTACCAGTACAACCACTACTACTACCAGTACAACCACTACCACCAGTACAACCACTATTACTACCAGTACAACCACTACCACCAGTACAACTACTACCACCAGTACAACCACTACTACTACCAGTACAACCACTATCACCAGTACAACCACTACCACCAGTACAACCACTACTACCACCAGTACAACTACTACTACCACCAGTACAACCACTACTACCACCAGTACAACCACTACTACCACCAGTACAACTACTACCACCACCAGTACAACCACTACTACTACCAGTACAACCACTACTACCACCAGTACAACCACTACTAGCACCAGTACAACCACTACTACCACCAGTACAACCACTACTACCAGTACAACCACTACTACCAGTACAACCACTACCACCACCAGTACAACCACTACCACCAGTACAACCACTACCACCAGTACAACCACTACTAGCACCAGTACAACCACTACTACCACCAGTACAACCACTACCACCAGTACAACCACTACCACCAGTACAACCACTACCACCACCAGTACAACCACTACTACCACCAGTACAACCACTACTACCACCAGTACAACCACTACCACCAGTACAACCACTACTACCACCAGTACAACCACTACCACCAGTACAACCACTACCACCACCAGTACAACCACTACTACTACCAGTACAACCACTACTACCACCAGTACAACTACTACCACCAGTACAACCACTACCACCAGTACAACCACTACTACTACCAGTACAACCACTACTACCACCAGTACAACCACTACTACTACCAGTACAACCACTACTACTACCAGTACAACCACTACTACTACCAGTACAACCACTACTACCAGTACAACCACTACTACCACCAGTACAACCACTACTAGCAGTACAACCACTACCACCACCAGTACAACCACTACTACTACCAGTACAACCACTACTACCACCAGTACAACTACTACCACCAGTACAACCACTACCACCAGTACAACCACTACTACTACCAGTACAACCACTACCACCACCAGTACAACCACTACTACCACCAGTACAACCACTACTACCACCAGTACAACCACTACAACCAGTACAACCACTACTACCACCAGTACAACCACTACTACTACCAGTACAACCACTACTACTACCAGTACAACCACTACTACTACCAGTACAACCACTACTACCACCAGTACAACCACTACCACCACCAGTACAACCACTACTACTACCAGTACAACCACTACTACCACCAGTACAACCACTACCACCAGTACAACCACTACTACCACCAGTACAACCACTACCACCAGTACAACCACTACTACCAGTACAACCACTACTACCACCAGTACAACCACTACTACCACCAGTACAACCACTACTACCACTAGTACAACCACTACCACCAGTACAACCACTACCACCACCACCAGTACAACCACTACTACTACCAGTACAACCACTACTACTACTACTACTACTACCAGTACAACCACTACCACCAGTACAACCACTACTACTACCAGTACAACCACTACTACTACCAGTACAACCACTACTACCACCAGTACAACCACTACTACCACCAGTACAACCACTACCACCAGTACAACCACTACTACTACCAGTACAACTACTACCACCAGTACAACCACTACTACTACCAGTACAACCACTACTACTACCAGTACAACCACTACTACTACCAGTACAACCACCACCACCACCAGTACAACCACTACTACCACCAGTACAACCACTACCACCAGTACAACCACTACTACCACCAGTACAACCACTACTACCACCAGTACAACCACTACTACCACCAGTACAACCACTACCACCAGTACAACCACTACTACCACCAGTACAACCACTACTACTACCAGTACAACCACTACTACTACCAGTACAACCACTACCACCAGTACAACCACTACTACCAGTACAACCACTACCACCACCAGTACAACCACTACTACCAGTACAACCACTACTACTACCAGTACAACCACCACTACTACCAGTACAACCACCACTACTACCAGTACAACCACTACCACCAAAGCAAGGATGGATTGCCCATTACCACCTCGGGGAAAAGAGGATGGGTGTCGCACCAAGTGTGTGAAGAGTCAATGGGAGTGTCGCGATAATCTTGTTTTGGTACGAAAAAAATGTCGGAATAGACATTGTGTTTGCTGTAAATTTTCCAATTAATCCCAAGGCTTGATTTTACATCAGAAAGAGAATACACCACTCACGGTTATTTTGTTCACACTTTGACGTTTTTGATGAACTCTAATGCTCTTGTTTGCTTTCCTTTATCCTGATTAATTATTCTGTAGGATATTCTTTATTTATATTCCATTTACTTAGACTTGTCCAGCAGACCTATCGAGTCCAAGGTGAGCCTAGCCAGAAATATGAATGGAGCTCTGATTGGCTGCTTTGACGCTTGCTTTACCTGTAGGCATTCACTCTGCACGGGCAACATGACAAATCTCATTTAATTTATGTGTAGCTCAACTATTACATAGTTTATGCATATTTGTAATATTAAATTTTGAACTTAAACATATGACAGTGATAACAGTATGTAAAAGAGTAATACAACTCATTTAACGGGAAGGTATCATTCTCTATTTCAACAAGGTTTATATAATTATAAAATTGTTTTATTTTTATTATTTGCGACTATAAGTTTCCTACTAACAGAATATGTTATACATTATTTGATACAATGTGATTTATCGAAACATCTACTGTATATACGCCATTCAAAGGTAGTATCCCTTGACTGAATACCATATTAACTCAAATAATAACTTAGGCTCCATCGACACGGGTGAACTTTGCTCGGTTGTCTTTGTCTGGTGTGATGTGAGAAATGGAGAAAACACGAGCAAAGCTTCGTAAAGGTTTTCCTCTTGTTTATCGAGGTAACGAGGCTTTGCCTGTTGGTTGCTAAGGTGGGATTAAAGTTCTCTGCCTCAAGATCATATCTTGTTTGCTAGAATAAGAAATCACTTTCTAAAGGAGTTTATAAAATTGTTAAGCCCCGTTCACATACTGTCCATCGTAACACAGACAAAAACAAGAGTTGGCTCGCCTCTGGTGGTTCACTTTGTCCAAGTGTCTGTCGCAGACAGTGTTGGAAGGGGCCTCGCGGTCCATTTGTATGTTTTCACAAGACTTGCTCTGTTTGCTTCTCTTTGTCGGCACTTTTAACATCATATCTCCACATGTACTTTCCTGTTTTATCTTTGAACACATTGCTTTACTAATTGTTACGGACTCATGGTCTCGACCCCATTCTGTTGTTCCACCTCGAGTGATTCGAAACCCTAACATTAATTCGGTCTATGACCAACAGAGGGAGAGAGTGTTTCTTGGGAGTTACCAGTCCTATTGTAATAGTGGAACCGAGGTAATGTCTGGCTAAGCCAAAGCCAATATGATTCAGTGTTAACCAACTCCTTCCCAGTGTCGGTCTCCCAGGATTATACTCTCTCCCTGTGTACTAACGGACTACAAGCTACGATCTTCTCTCATCTTATTATGGGAACAGTTATCGTGATTATAACCTTATTTTAATTTAATTATTTTCTAGTTTAATTTTATTTCTTAAATGTTTGTATGTTTTATGAACCTGCCAGATAATTCTTTGTTGTGTTGCTAATTTACCGTTAATCTTATTAGGTCTGGGCAGAAGTAATATTAATTGTTATTTAATTGTATTGTTTAATGTAATTGTTTAAATCTTGCAAGTCTTTAATTCTTCTCCTATAATTTGGGGCCTGAGCTATAAGAGAGAAAGAACAATACACCTTAGAGGAAACATCCTTAAAAGTAACATTTTCATATCAATGAACTTTATTAATATCATATTCATTCATTATGTAAAAACCCTAAGTTCACCCCTAGAATCTTTCGGGGCCATCTTAAATAAATTTGTTTAGTAAACATCAGTCAAAACTTTGGGTTTGTTACATAATAGGCTACACAGCACAATGTTTTTGTGTGTAATGTGATCCATTTTGTAAAACACTACTCAATTCTATTTTAGTCACTGCCAGGCTCTGACTACCTAAACGACCGTTTCGACAGCAACACAAATTAGTACGACAAGCTTTGTCGGCAAAAAAGCCAAGTTTGCCAAGTAAACCTTATGCTACCTAAATTATTCATCGGTGTTTGAAAGTTGTGAACCGCTGAAAGTGGTGAACCACAGAAGTCACAGTACAGTCAAGAGGAGGGTATTCTATCCTTTGGAATGCACCACAAGGAAATACAATAATAAGCATTTCAGCAGAAACCAATATTATGAATGGTGCATAAATTTTATGCACATAAAACATGTTACAAAAAATAATAAATGCAGGAAAGCCTTCAAAACAGTGAAGTTGCAGAGGTGGGAAGAATTGGAATATGTACTCGACTTGCCAAGGTGTGGAGGAGTTGTAGGCAGTGCTTGAACCATATCATAAGCCCGGATTAGGCCTCAGGGTTTCTCTCTTCAATAACAAACGAATCTAAGTTATTCGAACACACACACACACACACACACACAAATAGTTTCACGAGTGGGTGATAATGTCTCCCCGTGACAAAGTTGATGATACATATTGGTGGATATCACGAGTATTAAGACTTTACTTTTATTGGATTGATCGGATGGTGGACTTTTCTTGAGGCTAGAAAGTTTATACAACAGGTGTGGCACAACTTCATATTTTTCATGTATTTGATTCCATGAATCATGTGAAAAAACAAAATTCACATTGCTATTACAACCAAATATTGTTTTACGAATCCAGTATTGAAGATAGTAAATATCTGGCAAAATCTGTTGGTATATGATACAGTGCGGATCAATTGATACGAGGTCATGAACCATGTTTCAGGGTTCACTCCTCAGAAAAAAGGAGATGAAAATAATAGTCTGTAGGTTTCTTGTGTTACATGCTTGAATGTCATGTTGTATAAAGTAAGTGGCTTCCTACATCATTTATATCTCCTCTTATACCTCAGTCTAACCTTCAGGTCGAGTATAACCATTAGGATTATAGATGAAAGATTAATCGATTATCTCGGGAATACTATTATGATTAATAATAATGATCTAGTAGGCAACTCATATATCCAAGAATGCGACGTTGTCACATCATAGGGTTGGCCAGAGGAGGGTAGTGAAGAACTCCTGTGCGCAATAGTATAGTGCCGGACTAATGTTGTGTCCTGCAGCCAGCCAGCTGAACCACTTCAGGCTCGGACAACGAAACACCAGATTGATTTTTTTATTTAAATCATGATTAATAATATTATCATGATTATTATATTGTTAATTACCTGATGTTGTCATTTACCTTTATTGTTATCATAGTTCTGAGAAGAGTTTGTGTGTCTATTTCAAATATATAATAAGGTATAAAGCTTATGAATCATATTTATTCATATGTAATGGATGAGGGAATAATTCTAGGTGGTAATAAATAATGCATAATTCCAACTTTTTTTTTTTTTTTCACTAATATTCCCCTATGATAATCTGCTTACATACACATTAAAACAAAAATAATAGTATCAAATACAGCTATATTATCTCATGAATAAGTGAATAACGTTCGTTAAAACCCTAATATTATGAGAATATGTTACACAATATATTATCCCATGCATGAAAGATATAAAATATGGCTTCAACATAAAACACTCTTCTTTTTGTTCTAATTATTTTTGTGAGTTTTTTGTTTATTATTAATTGCGTCGACCAGCGTCAATCAATAGGCAGGACCCAAAACATACGGACAGGAGGAACCCATGAGAATCTAAATGACTACAACCACACACACACACACACACACACACCACGAAAACATAACATAATGAAGCACAAGCATACAGTCTCCTCCACTCCCGCTTTCACCAGTTCAGCGTTGCTAACGGCATCGTATGAGCTACCAGTTCGAACTCTTACCTCCGAAACACCTGCCAGTAAGAGTAAGGGTTGATGGCAGGTGTTTCGGATGCGAGAGTCGGAACTGGTAGCTCACATGATGCCGAGTGTATACGTTGACAACGCTGAACTGGTGAAAGCGGGAGTGGAGGAGACTGTACATACAAATATTTACATTATGACCTACTTAGATCCACCAAAACGAGGATGGCGTACCGGAAGCTCCTCCAGAACCTGATGGTTCAGCAGGTGTCAACAAACCACATCAAGTGGCAGGCCCCAGGGCAGCAAGTGTCGGACAGTGGGGCAGGCCAGGCAATAGTGTTCTATGGTGTTAGCACGAGGCACTCGACACAAGCGACACTCAGTGAAGGGAGGCTCACCCTGCATCCCAGCAACCTGCCACGGTGGCCGGTAGCCAAGCCTCAACCGAGTAGAGACTACATTGTGCCTTCGAACCATGAGGCCTCGACGACGGTAGGAATATTTGTGATGACAGACAGACTTGTAATGGGTGATGGAGACGCTGAAGGGCCTCTCTGCATCCCTGCGTCGCTGTACAGGAAGGAGAGCAGTGGAGCGGACTCTAGAGGGATAACATGTCAGGGAGAGAGGACGTCCAACACCACGAGGAGGCATAAGACAGGCTTCCTTTGTGAGTCGGTCAACTGTAACATTGTGACGTAAACCTACATGAGATGGTACCCATAAAAAATTTAACAATCAAGTTACGATGACGCAATAAGGCCACAAACGATAAAATCTGCTGAATAACAGTAGAGTGTGTGGACTGAACACTAGAGAGGGAATGAAGTTTGGAGTCACCAAAAATTACAGCATTCACTCCACGTTGACAAACAAGACTAACAGCATCCAGAATAGCATACTGTTCACACAATGTTGAGCTGGAGTGGTTACAGAGACGACGGCCAACCCAGCCCCCTGGAGGTGACTCCATGTCAGGTGAGAAAACGGCACAACCTGCTGTACCATCCATTTGCAATGAACCATCAGTGTAGAGGCAGTATGGATCTGTGATGGAGGACGTCACTGTTTCTATGTGTTCCAAAGCCAACTGCCGCTGTAGAGAAGGCAGTTCCGACTTGGAAGTAGGTGTGAAGCTCACATCAGGTGTTGGTAGCATCCACCGAGGGGGCCCTGGGGGGATGTCTGCAACCATTATATCTATATTAAGACTACGGAGCATAGAGGAAACAGATCTTATAAGAGTACGTCCAGCAGGCAGTATGGGAGGGACCGGGTAGTTTGGTGAAAGAGAAATTCTGACTAACTGAGAGTAATGGGGTGAAAGATGTGGGAAATGGAGGCACTTGACAGTGAAGCAAGTAACATTTGAATAAATTCTCTCCACTAATGGGGGAAGACGCAACTCACGCTGGTCGACATTGGACAACCAAGAATTATTCTCATTGCTCTATTCTGAAATTTTTCTAACGTTTCAAGAGTAGCCCTGGGAAGTTGAATTAGAGCAAGGGAGAGGTAATCAACAACTGAACGGATAAAAGCAATATAGATGGTCCTGGCTACTGGGATGGAGATGCCTGAGGAGTTGTTAGAGAGCCATTGAAGTGGTGTAAGTCGGCGCTGGAGAAGATCCAAAAAGTTCTGGATAATGGTCTTGAGGTCTGGCAGGGACAATCGACCAAATATTGACTGTCGCACCCAGGTAGCGGTACTGGTGTTCCGGTTAAACCTACATTTAGGTGGCTACTTATAATCACTTACATACTCACCTACATGAGTGAATCAGGCATCAAATGATGCTCTAAAACTGCTAACATAAGCTTAAACGTGTAGAGAACTGGGCACAGCCCACTGTGAGAACCAGTAACATGTTAGCATATAATGACGACACAGGTCATGTGACCTTTTGTGCTCCTAAGGCGTCAGTTCGCTACTGATAACCGAAGCCTTCACAGGTTACTTTAGCATATAATCTCTCTCTTATAATTAGAGTATCACTAGTCAATTCTGGTTAACCCTTGCCCTGGGCTTATACCCTCAATAACACAGGGAAGCAGTGACGAAGTCTAATTAATAATACTCAAGAACCCAGTGAGCAGCCATTAAAAATGAGGGAATAGTGGGCATGAGCTAGAAAACGTTAAGGGGTAGTCTAGAGAGGAATATTAAGAAAACAATTACTACATTTACACACAGTATTTACATATCTAATGTACACGGGAACAAGGGACACAACACAAATATAAATATCCTACCAGGCTCATAGTCAAGCTTGACTAGGGCCTCCTAACAAAGGACACAAACCTTACTGCACCACGAGGTAGCATTTCACAAGGGACACAACAACACAGGAGGGCTGAGAGGGGAGATATTGACTTGACTTGTCGCGGGAACAGAGAGAGAGAGAGAGAGAGAGGGAGCTAGTTAGGCCGCCTTGGGGCAGCGTGAGGGTTGCTCAACCTAGCCTGGGGTAAAACTTCTCTAACAATAACAATATGACAATTTGATGACGAATAAGATGAGTTTATACATTGCTTGCAAAGAATTACTATATTAAATGAATGACAACATGAATACTATTAGTCTAGGAATGTATTTACAATTAATGAGAAGCACATATCGTGCGCCCGCCAGGGAAGGTATAAAATACAGCCAAACACAACTACAGTGTTACCAATATACATAGTCCAGCGTTACCAATTAGGCTGGATCCATGACACCTCCCCCCCCAAGAAAACTTTTTTGCCTTATGGGGAAAAAAAACAAACAACATACGACTCCTAACATGAAGTAACATGTAACAGACATAGACATATAAATATAAAGACATAAATAAATACACTTGAAATACATACATAACAAAAAGAATCATAATAATAAATACAAAGACCCTGAAAAATAAGAAATTAAACACGAGATAAAGCATCTGCGAGGGTATTTTCTTTTCCTCGTATATGTTGCACAGATAAATTATAAGGTTGAAATGCGAGAGCCCACCTCAATACACGAGCATTTTTTAATTTTACCCTTTCTAAGAATACAAGAGGGTTATGGTCCGTGTAGACTGTAATTACATGAGGGCTGCCTGACAAAAATACCCCAAATGTTTCTGTTGCCAAGACAATACCTAATGCTTCCTTTTCTATGGTTGCATAGGCTTTGTGGTGTTGCTTCAACTTTTGGGAAAAGTAACACAAGGGATGTAAGACCTCGTCATTCGTTTTCTGCAATAGTACTGCACCCACCCCAACATCGCTGGCGTCCACATGGATGTAGAAGGGTTTATTTTGATCGGGAGTACGTAGAACAGGAGCACTGGAGAGTAGAGTTTTAAGGGACTGGAAGGCTTTCTGGCAGTCATCCGTCCACTGGAAGGTTCTTTTGGTGTTCAAGAGGTCGGTCAGGGGAGATGATACCTGGGCAAAGTTGCAGCAGATTCTGCGGTAATATCCGGCCATGCCCAAGAACCGCATAACTTCTTTCTTGCTGGTGGGCCTGGGATACTGTATGATGGCTTCCACCTTGGCACTGACTGGAGCTAGCTGGCCTTGACCCACCACATGCCCTAAGAAGGTGACGTGAGCATGCCCAAACTCACTCTTGGAAAGGTTCACCGTCAGGCAGGCCCCCTGTAGAACTTGAAATAATTTTCTTAGCCTTTCTATGTGGTCCTCCCAGCTGTCACTCCACACTACCAGGTCATCCAGATAGACTTGGACACCGGTCAGCTCTGCAGTCAGATGATTCATTAGCCTCTGGAAGGTTCCGGGGGCGTTCCGCATTCCGAAGGGGAGCACCACAAACTCCCAGAGGCTGGTTGGAGTGGCAAAGGCTGAGATGGGCTGAGCACGTTCAGTGAGGGGGACTTGATAGTAACCTTGGAGGAGGTCCAGCTTGGAGATGAAGCGGGCTGACCCCAGGTCATCCATGATGTCATCCATACGAGGCAAGGGATAAGAGTCAGGCACTGTCACTGTATTCACCCGGCGGTAGTCCACGCACATGCGGAACGTACCACCGGGTTTAGGGACTAGTACCACTGGGGAAGACCATGGACTTAAACTGGGACGGATGAGTCCCTGCCTCCGCAACCTCTCGACTTCTTCCTGCAGGAATTCTCTCTTCTTGGGGCCGAGGCGGTATGGTGTCTGTCGTATGGGCCTGGCTCCCTGGACATCCACGTCATGTTGAAGTAGTGGACAAAGTTGAGGTACATCCCCACAAACGTCTTGGAATTCCTGTAGAGGAGAGGTTATGTCGCCGGCCTGGGGAGGGGGTAGGTGCATCACTTTATGACTGAGGTCAGCTAGAATCTGAGAATTGGCTAACTTAGTACCTACAAATGGAGAACTGTCATCATCATGGGTTTTGTCACTCACTTGGGCACTTATCAGCGTGACTGGGGCAACATTATCATTGGGCAGTGTTTCTCGCGGTTTATACAATTTTAAAAGATTTACATGGACCTTACGTATCTTCTTACGCCGGTCTGGTGTTGCAATTACATAGTTAAGGTCTCCAGCCCGTTCCAACACTGTATAGGGACCATAAAACTTAGACTGGAGGGGATGGTTAGGCAAAGGGAGCAGAGCTAGAACTGAATCACCTGTCTTAAAAGTGCGTATTTGGACCTTGTGGCGCTTATCATAATTAAGTTTCATACGTTCCTGAGCTTGATCTAGGTGTGAATGAGCCAACTTTAAGGCAGTGCGTAAAGTGGTCTGAAAGTCAGTAACATATGTAGCAACTGGAACACAATTATCTTCTCTTAACCAACACTCTTTCAAGACTTTAAGAGGTCCTCTTACCTGGTGACCATAAATTAGTTGGAAAGGGCTGAATCCCAGGCTTTCTTGAACACTATCACGTACAGAAAATAATAACAAATCAATACCTTCATCCCAATCCTTACCTGATTCCATACAAAAAGCTTTAATCATGGTCTTCAAGGTGTGGTGGAACCTCTCCACTACACCTTGACTCTGTGGATGAAAGGCAGTGGACATATAATGTGTAATCCCTAGAGTATTCACAACTTCCTTAAATAACCTAGAGGTGAAATTAGACCCCTGGTCTGACTGAACAATAGTTGGCAACCCCACTTGGGTGAAAAACTTAATAAGAGCCCTGACAATATTTATAGAGTGAATGCTACGAAGGGGAATTGCTTCTGGGTAGCGGGTGGCAGAATCCATAATGGTAAGCAAATATTGGTTACCACGCTTACTCTTGGGCAAAGGGCCAACACAGTCAATTATAATTTTACTAAAAGGCTCGTCCATGACTGGTATGGGACAGAGAGGAGCAAGTTTAACTCCAGGACCAGACTTATTGCTAAGTTGACATATGTGATAAGTTCCGCAATATGAAGCAACATCTTTTCTTAACTTAGGCCAGTAAAAATGAGACAGAATTTTCTGGTAAGTCTTGCGGACACCCAGGTGACCACCCACACCATCATGTGCAATGCTTAATATTGATGACCGTAAGGGTTTAGGAATGACTATTTGGTGAACTGTCTCCCAGGTGTGACTAGCAGGTACATGTAAGGGTCTGAATTTCCGCATTAAAACATTAGAATTAAGATAAAAACAATTTGAAAAATTATAAACCTCTCCTTCTTCAGTCAAATTATTGAACAACTTTGGTTTGGTACGACGTCATCGCGACTACTAAGACACCAGCCACCTAATTATCAACAATTTATTCCACTAATTATGGTACATATAATTATATATTGCAAATATATAACACAATCCTACAATCATCACATTAGGATATAATATTATGTAAACGTATTAACAATATTTCCTCACTAGCAGCGATACCCGACGTTGTCCGGGTGGAAATCATACATGTGGTTTTGTCAATAAATATCCTCTAATTATTTTAATGTGAACTTATTAGGAGGGTGGGGGGAGTCTGTTATCCGGTATGGTTGGTGGTCCCCCAGAGAAACCATGCCAGCTTTACAACCACAAAAGTTATCCATGACGTAACTACAGCAGAAGGTTGCATTGTAACAGCCACAATTAAATAGCAAGGCCCAAGTGGCAGAGGTACTGGGATTAACCCCCCCCCCCCCCCGCCCCATTGGATTCAATTATAGCAAGGGGTGTATATATAATGAAGACCTATATCAATTCTCAGAAGAGAATTGTCCAACGAGTAACAAATATGAAAGGCAGTAAAAATATGATTTTATGTCAAATTTATATTATGTTATGTTACGAAATGTTTTATTATATGTTATGCTATGTTAGGTTTTGCTATGTTACATTACGTTATGTTATGTTATGCTATGTTTGGTTTTGTTATGTTACATTATGTTATGTTATGCTATGCTATGTTTGGTTAGGTTAGGTCATGCTGTTACGTTATATTATGCTATGTTTGGTTACGTAAGGTCATATTATGTTATGTTATATTATGCTATGTTTGGTTATGCTAGATCATGCTGTTACATTATGTTATGCTATGATTGGTTAGGCTAGGTAATGTTATGTTACGTTATTTGTTAATATGTTTAGTATTAAATTTAGGTGTTCAACATTTTGTGGTTTGAATTCATTGTAAACTGGGCATGGAAGCCAGGCCTGCCTGCATCCTTGATGCTTGAGACCATAGAGTCTATGTTGAGAAAGCGGGGATTCGAACCTGGGATATTTTGGTTAAGGCCAAATAACATGTATACAACACATACAAAATACACCTACATCCACATAGAAACACACACACGCAAACTCTCTCTCTCTCTCTCTCTCTCTCTCTCTCTCTCTCTCTCTCTCTCTCTCTCTCTCTCTCTCTCTCTCTCTCTCTCTCTCTCTCTCTCTCTCTCTCTCTCTCTTTCTCTCTCTCTCTCTCAGAGAGTAATATCAGAGGTATTGTGCCTAACAATAAATTACACAACGATGTCACCACTAACGAAGATATCAAGGATAAGGCAGAGGAGTTTAATAACCTCTTTGCTAATGTAGGAAGGAAAACTTTTGAGAACTGCAAAAATGAACTAACTAACAATAATACTGTGCCAGACAATGTACAAGAATCCCATGATATTGATAATTCAGCCGCAGGTAACTTCTTCAGGCCTAAACCAGTTGATGTTGAGACTGTAATCCTAACACTATCCAAATTAAAGGAAACCAAAGCTATAGGCAGCGATGGCATTTCCTTAAACTTCATAAAAGACAGCCTCTCTGTTACAGCTTTTTACCTTTCTTGTATATTCAACACTTCAATTGTTACAGGTAAATTTCCCACCCCTTGGAAGCATGCCATTGTTGTCCCGATCCTTAAAGGAGGTGATAGTGAGATCAGTTCCAACTACAGACCTATATCTCTCCTCCCAGTAATTTCAAAGGTTTTAGAAAAAATTGTAGCTAAACAACTCTCAGACCACCTAGAAGAGAATACTTTGCTTTCCAACACTCAACATGGCTTTAGACCGAAGTTATCTACGGAAACTGCTCTCACAGTAATATCTGATCATATATATAATAACCTAGACAATAAGAGAATAAACCTTGATAACTTTGTGTGACCTGTCGAAAGCATTTGACAGTGTTAACCACGATATTTTACTGCAAAGATGCCACAAGTTAAGAATAGACCCTTTCTGGATCCAAGATTACCTAACTAATAGAACTCAATCAGTCAGACTAAACAATCATATCTCATCCAAATCTTTAATTACACATGGAGTCCCACAAGGCTCTATTCTTGGCCCTATTCTTTTTTCCATATTTGTTAATGATATATCAGAATATGTAAATGATTGTGTATTAGTCCAGTATGCAGACGATATACAGTTTATCCACAGTAACACTATTAATAACGTAGACCAACTAATCACCAGAGCTAAAATTACACTGTCATATGCAAAGACCTATTTCCTAAAAAGTGGCCTTATGTTAAACTCTAAGAAAACACAATTTATATTTATTGGAACACGGCAACTATTATCACACATACAAGACGACATGACCATTAATTTTAACGGAAATGATATACCAATCAGCAAGCATGCAAAAATATTGGGTGTTTACTTGGACAGACACATGACATTCGACGAACACATTCACCAACTCACTAGGAAAGTAATAGGAATTATAATGTTCATAAACAGAGTTAAAGATCTATTTGACAAGGACACCAGAGTGATTGTAGTACATACACTAGTATTAAGTTTAATCAATTACGGCCTCAGAATATGGGGAAACACTAATGAAACCCTCATGCAGCAAGTACAAAAACTACAAAACTTCGCTGCCAAAGTTGCTGTTGGGGGTTACAACAGACGTGACCGTGCGACTCCCGTGCTACAACAACTAAAGTGGTTAAAAATGAAAGAGAAAGTTAAATTTGATCAGTGCATGATGGTGTATAAAGTAACCCAGAAATACTATCCTGAGTGGCTGTTAAACTTACCATCTGTATCACAGACAAAGGACCGCACAACTAGACAAAACACAGACCTATTTGTTCCAAGAGTAAAAACAGACAACGGTGCACGTTCATCTCTAGTAAGTGGACCAAGAACATGAAACAAACTCCCTTCTAAAATAAAAGAATGCACGTCACTCACGACCTTCAAAAAAGCATTAACAACCTCTGCTATACAAGGTGGCTTGTGCTAAGAAACACATACAAGTACAGTATATTTCATTATGTCTTTTTGTTCTCTCACGCTCACAATTTGTCTGTCTGCCATTGCTAACCTGTTTGTGTATATATATGCATAGTCCGTCTCTCTCTCTCTCTCTCTCTCTCTCTCTCTCTCTCTCTCTCTCTCTCTCTCTCTCCACACGTCTTCCTTCCATCTCTCTCTCTCTCCCTCCACACGTCTTCCTCCCATCTCTCTCTCCACACGTCTTCCTCCCATCTCTCCCTCCACACGTCTTCCTCCCATCTCTCTCTCCACACGTCTTCCTCCCATCTCTCTCTCTCTCTCTCTCTATCTCTCTCTCTCTCTCTCTATATATATATATATATATATATATATATATATATATCTCTCTCTCTCTCTCTCTCTCTCATTAACATATCATACCTTGGCTTCTCCACTCTGCTAATCCTTAACACTTGAGCTCACTCTCCTATATAGCACTACACTGGTAGGTTGTGACCTGACCATTTTCACACCTTCCCTCCCCATCCTGCTCCATGTTCCATCCCAACACTCATCATAAAATGTATAATTTAAGACTATTTTAGTGAATGTTAACTACATATGTATCAAATAAAAACTTTTAATATTAAGGTCTAGTATATAAGATCTAGCATAAAATAACAATTATGAACTATGTATCTTTTATAATACTATGTCTCACTATGTATATAATATTTTTTAATGAATAAGAGAAAAGCCATTGTACACTAATGGAATAAAGCATTCTGATTCTGATTCTCTCTCTCTCTCTCTCTCTCTCTCTCTCTCTCTCTCTCTCTCTCTCTCTCTCTCTCTCTCTCTCTCTCTCTCTCTCTCTCTCTCTCTCTCTAAGAATTGTGAAAGAGAGAGAAAAAAAATAGTGTGCATTGGGGGGGTGTTTGGAGGGTAATTGAGTCCAGAACCGGTTCTGGCGGTTCCTACTCGAAACTGTGAGTACTAAAGAAACGGCTCCAGCCCAACCGTGTGGCATGGGTTCGAATTCCCCCCAAATCCCCCATTGGTCATTTAAAAAAATATATATATGCCGAGGACACTTCCCAGGTTTCAAGGATCAAAATCATGTAAAAATATTCACTCATGATGAGTCAAACAATGAGGCTGTGCACAGCGGCTAAACACACACACAGACAGAATGTTTTACACTTTATATACTAGCAGCGATACCCGACGTTGTCCGGGTGAAGATCTTGCATGTGGTATTGTCAATAAATTTCCTCTAATTATTTTTATATGAACTTATTAGGAGGGTGGGATGAGTCCATTATCCGATGTGGTTCCTGCTTCACCAGAGAAACCATGCCAGTTTTTCAGCCAGAATTGTTGCCCTAAATGGAAGCCACAGAAAAGTATCCTTTTAACAACTGAGAAAACTTTATATTGATAATGAAAAAGGGCAGAAATGACCTTACCAAGTGTGTGTGTATGTGTGTGTATGTACAGTATGTGTGTGTATGTGTGTATGTGTGTATTTATGTGTGTGTGTATGTGTGTGTATGTACAGTATGTGTGTGTGTGTACCCTAGTGTGTGTTGTGTATGGTAGGGGGGTGCGAGAGTAGGGGGACAGGCTTGGGGAGGGGGTTTAGAGGGGCACGGGAATATGAAGTATGCTTTGGGGGGTGGCGGTAGGGGACAGACATTTTACCCCCCCCCCCCCCCCGCCTGTCCCCTTTTTGTATTTCTCCAAAGAGAAAGCGTTTGTGCCTGTATCATACCTCCATGGTGTAGCCTATGAGAGAGAGAGAGAGAGAGAGAGAGAGAGAGAGAGAGAGAGAGAGAGAGAGAGTTTGTGCATGTATGAAAAATGGAGGGAATGAGATAGAGTGTGTGTGTGTATGTATCTCCTTACACAGTGACGTCATAATCAACTCCCCCTGTCCCACCCTCTCTCTCTCTCTCTACCGGCCTTTTCCTTGCTCTTGTGGTCAATATAAGGCTTCCTTCTTCCTCAAATTCATTTTTCCTTGGTCCTTTGGTCAATCCCGTTCAAGATGGTTACGATGGCACAGGTCAGAAACTCCCTCCCCCAGGGAAGCTGGTTAGCCTCCCTGGACCTCAAGGATGCATACTGGCATGTCCCAATTCACCCCCGCTTCAGACGGTACCTAGCCTTCCAAGCGGGAGAAAACACATACTAGTTCACAAGACTACACTTCGGCCTCTCCCTTGCCCCAAGGATATTTATCAAACTGACAAGGGTAGTCGCAGTGTGCCTTGCCAGGGAGGGAGTATCCTCCCTAATGTACCTGGACGACTGGCTGCTGTTCTCACCCTCCAACGAAGAAACAGCATCCAGCGTCAAAACCACCACCAGGGTCTTGGAGGAGATGGGTGGCTGATCAACTGGAACAAGTCAAAACTGTGTCCCACCCAATCCATTACATGGCTGAGATTACAATGGTCGACCAAAGACGCCACCCTATCCCAGACAACGCCAACAACACCCTCAAAACCATCAGGAGATGTCCCTTATCAAAGACACTCTCCAGAAGACAGTGCGAGAGTCTTCTAGACTCCCTCAACTTCGCCATCACAGCTTTACCCCTGGGGAGGCTGAGACACAGGAGACTGACGAGGGAAGTCAACAACAACATCCCTCAACGTCCCCGGGACCTTCCAAGGCCGGTGCCGAGGTCCCTCACTCGACTCCTGAAACCCTGGATGACACCCAAGGTGCTCCAGGCCTCCGTACCCTGGACACATCCCCGTCCCTCAGTCCTGGTGGCGACAGACGCCTCGGACGTAGGCTGGGGTCTCCAGTCCTATCTAAGACACCAGGTCTGTGGGGGATGGTGAGAGGAGTTATGGCTGAAACACATAAGCTACAGGGAACTCCACGTAGTCAAGGAGTGGCTACTGAGGTTCCCCACTAAGAATGGCACATCGATAAGATTTGACATGGACAACTCTACAGCCGTGGCCTGCATAAAAAGACAGGGCACGGTCAGGTCAGAATCCCTCCTTACCCTGTCGAAAGAAATATTCACGCTGGCGGAGTAGTCCTTCACTTTCCTGTCAGCAAGATATGTCCCTGGCAAGGAGAACGACTGGGCGGACATCAGTGGAGTGGCACCTGAGGCCACAAGTCTTCCACTCACTGGCCATCAGATTCGGCACCCCCCAGGTAGACCTGTTTGCCTCGAGGAATACCTCTCAGCTGAGGGAGTACATCTCCTTCACGGAAACGACACCGGCAGGGGGGCCCCGATGCCTTCGAGGAGGACTGGAACATGTGGAACTTCATCTACCTGTTCCCTCCTCCAGCCACCACAGTGCTATCGAAGGTAGTCACCAAACTCAGGACTTTCAGAGGGAAGGCCCTGATAATAGCCCACTTCTGGCCTGCCCAACCCTGGTTCGGAGAATTGAACAGAACCTGCTCCAATCCCCTCCTCCTAGGGTCAGCCTGCCTGACGGACAACCTTTCCTTACCACTACAGACGTCACTGAGTCTTCACGCATGGATTTTTTTCGGAAGGGACTACGAAGGAAATTCTTGGAAGATTCAGCGGCGGTAATGCTCGAGGCACTACACCCGACCTCCATAAGACAGTACGAATCCTGCTGGAAAAATTTAAGATCTTCCTCTCCTCGGCCCAGAAACCTCTCTCACAGGATACAGTCTTTCCTTACCTGGCAGTCCACATCAGGTAACAGAGCTCCGGCCACTATAACTGCCCACTTAGCGGCTTTAGCAGACTCACTATGGTTCGGGGCGGACATTCAACTGGAAGATTGAGCCCTCAGCCTGCTAAAAAGAGGCATCAGGGCCATCACCACCCCGGGACCGAGGACGACACCGAGGTGGTCCCTACACAGGGTATTGGCCTCGGTCGAGACCATGACCCAGGAACAGGGGGAGGACGAAAAACTCATATCCTCCCTCTTTCTCCTCACCCTGGCTACAGGCCTCACAGTTAGCAGCCCTCACAAGGCACACTAACTTTACGTTCTTCGGGGAGGACAACGTCCATTTTACTCTGGCCCCCTCCCCTAGCTTCCTAGCCGAGAACGAAAGGTCAGACAGTCTCATAGCCCCCCTCCAGGTCCCAGCCCTGAGGGAGGGACACATGCACCTGCTCCCCTGTCCGGTACTTGCAACCAGGGCTTACATAGAAACTACAAGACCAACTAGCCCCCGAACTCCTGTTCTATAACTCGAGATCGCACAAACCCCTAAGAACGAGAACGATCTCCAAACTACTGTGCTGGACAATTGAACAGGCCGACCCTGGCAACAGCCCCAGGGCTCACTCGATCAGGGGCATGGCTGCCTCCCTAGCCTTCCTGAGATCTCGCTCCCTAGCTAGAGTACAGGAGTTGGAGGGCTGGGCATCGATAGAGTCGTTTCTGAACAGATACTTAATACACGATGTCCTAAGTGGCATCTAGGATTGTTTCTGGGTTCACTTACTGTGCCCCACATAACCACTATGTAACAGCGACGTCCCTCTCTCCCAATAAAGTTTCAGAGGAGGGACTCCTGTATCCATGTACAAACATTGTATACCTCTGCCATCATTAAAATTATATTAATTGGAACATCAAATGGCTCCTTTGTCATCCCTCCTTCCTCATCTCATGCATAGCTAAAAATGCTGATGCAATCAGTCTCTAACCAATAATGGAGATGTTGTAGTGGCTGGATGGCCACTAAACTATTTTTATTGGTAGAAGATTGCGTCAGCACTAATAAATAGTCCCACTGCTCCTCCCCGATGGAGCCTCCTTGAGTTACTTCACACTGGAATAAGTTGACCCATGCTATCTAGTAGAAAGATTGCGAAATGCGTGGGGATTAAGGACCGCCCGAGGCGGATAGGATTATCTTCCCATTTTTTACTTCAAGTGGCAAGCACTGCCCATGGATGGAAAAAACCATTGAAGAATTTTGGGATAATATGCGGACATTATTATTGAGTAACAGGGAATACTCAGATAAGCATATATCTTATAGCTCATAGTGCTGACGCAATCTTCTACTAATTGTTACGACTCTCAATACGAAACTTGTGGGTTCATTTACAGGGAACTACCGAGGCAGGAGTAACGAGGGTTTAGGCAGGTTAGCTTTGTTTAGGATTTCACCAATCAGGTCTTTTTCCCTCTGCCAATAGAAGAGGAGGATTTGGGTTTTGGCGGGAAATCATTTTGTATAAATAGCGGGGGCAGGTGGTTCGAGGGCCTGAGCAACGGTATTCGCTTGGGAGGTGGGTTCTGACTACACCACCCCTCGCATTAGGCAGGTTCGGTGGTGGGAAAGTTCCTTCCGCACTAGCTCCGATCCCCTAGCTGGTACTGGAGTACGCCGCCAGGCTACCACTAGGGAGGGTTGAGTAAGGTTACTTTTATTTTCCATAAATTATTGTCCTTATTTTAGGGGGTTGATACAATAGTTAAGGGAGTTAGGAGAGGGTGTGTGGAGAGGGCTCGGACCTAGTCCGATGTCCCGAATGGCTGATCCCTCGACTAGCCTTCCTCCTCTTCAAGGAGGGAGGCTGACGACCAATGACCATCCTAAGACTATGGCAGACAATATTGGAACCCCTACGGCTGACAGACAAAGGCGACAAGATATAGATATTCCTTCCCTGAATGCTCGTTATATGAATGTACGTTGTGTTGATGCTTCTCAATCTCTGAAGACTGTTAACCCATTTATCATCAAAAAGGTCCTTGATGGTCAGGTGGGTGGCAGTCTGGAATTTGCTAAGAAATTGCGAGATGGTAGTCTCCTGGTTAAAGTGCTCAACTCTTCCCAGGTTAAGGATTTACTTAAACTGACGCAGATTCATACTTTCAAGGTGAAAACCACCATTCCAGTTGGGCCAAATACTTGTAAGGGCGTCATATTCCATAGGGATTTGGCTGACCTGGATGATGCAGACATACTTGATGGGATGAAGGACCAGGGCGTAGTGGAAGTACAAAGTATGACCAGGATGAGAGAGAACAAGAGAGAGAAATTTGGCCTAGTTTTCATGACTTTTGCTGCTGCTCAGATACCTGACACTGTTAAGATTGGATACGAAATTGTTCACGTTAGACCTTTTATTCAGAAACCCATGCGTTGTTTCAGGTGCCAAAAATTCGGACATACAGCATTGAGGTGTTTCACTAGAGATTCAGGAGAATTCATTTGTGGTAAATGTGCCGGAAGTCACGAAACGAATTTATGTTCAGAGACAGTATTCAAGTGTGCCAATTGTGGCGGCCCCCACCAGGCAGGTGCAGGTATCTGCAGAAGTCTGATTGTGGAGACCGAAACAATGGCATACATGAAGGCTCATGATGTCAGTTATGGTGAGGCAAAGAGGAAGGTGGAGGGGGTTACCCAGGTAGCTGGCTCATCTAATGCTCCTGCGGTAAATGACCTCTTGGAACTTTTAAAGGCCAAAGAAAAAGAAAATAAAGCATTGACAGATAAAGTAAATAGTTTAGAAAGTACAGTAGTTGAACTAAAAGAATTAGTTGCAGAAAAAGAAACCCCACAAGGCAAATGAAACCGTTAAGAATAAACAAGCTCAATCTCATGTTCTCGCTCAGGTGACTCCCACGAAGCATGTATCCGGGACTCAGACAGCTCGTCGTGCGTCGAGCTGCTCGAGGTCTGGATCTGTGACTCGTGGAGAGGCACAGGTAATGGAGACTATCATCTCCAAACCATCCCGTTGGAGGTCCCCGGGAAGTGCTGAGGAAGAGGAGGGTACTCCTTCCCAGCACAAAAAGGTTCGCCAGAACGAACACGGCCCTCCAAAACCCCGTAAACCACGATAATCTTCGCGCTGACCATAGTACAATGGAACTGTCGAAGTCTTAGAAGTAGATTAAATGAACTTAAACTTTTGGCCTGTACTTACGCTGCCGATATTATTGCCCTTCAGGAAACTCATCTGGATAACCGGGTTGAAGACGAGGTTATCCAGCTTCGGAACTACGAGTTAATTAGGAGGGATCGAAACGGGAGGGGGGGAGGTGGGGTAGCTCTCTACATCCGCCGTTCCCTCCCTTTCACTGAGGTGCCATCTAATTTCCCTCTGGAGTCTGTCGCCTGCAGAGTGAAATTCGGTGGTACCTACCTGACTGTCTTTTCTGTCTACTGTCCTCCTGATACAGTAACTTATGATGATGTTTTAGATCTGCAGGACAGTCTGCCCTGTAGAAAATTAATTGTAGGTGATTTTAATGCACATCATACGTTATGGGGTTCCCTGTGGGATGACAGGAAGGGGGAGCAGATGGCTAGGCTTATCAGTAATTCCGGTTGGTTCTTTCGAACGAAGGTAGTCCGACGAGAGTTGATGATAATACCGGTAATTTTAGCGTCCTTGACCTATCTCTGGTCTCCCCATCAATTGCCACTTCTTGCCAGTGGCTACCTATTGATGACTCATTGGGAAGTGACCATTTTCCTATTTTGATTAAATATAACAGCGACACTGTTAAAGAGCCTTCAGCACCTAAATTTAACGTAAAAAAAGCAGACTGGGTGTCCTTCACAAAGAGTCTCAATATTGAAATTGTTGGGGAAACCATTGATGATAAAGTAAATAACATTAAAGATAGTATTCTCAAAGCCGCAACGGCAACAATTCCTAAGACTTCGATAGATAGCGCAAAGCATAGAGTTCCTTGGTGGACGCCAGATTGCCGCATAGCACTGTGTGAGAGAAATAGGGCCTACAGGCTTTTCAAAACTCGCATCAGTGATGAGAATTTTCGCAAGTATAAACTTGCGAGAGCTAGGGCTCGTCGAACCATCAAACAAGCCAAACGAGACTCCTGGCGAAGCTTTGTCTCTACTATTAACTCTGAAACATCTATCTCTAAAGTATGGTCCACTGTTAGAAAATTTAATAGAAAGAAAATATCAAATAAAATCACTAACATCAAGCATAATAACGTCAATTATGACGAGCCTAGAGACATTGCTAACGCCCTCGCCAGGCAGTTCTCTTTTGCTAGCAGCCCTGACAATTACCATCCAGCTTTCTTGCCTCTCAAGGAAGCATCAGAGCTGCAGCATATTAACTTTGCAACAGGAGATGAATTGGATTACAACTGTGATCTTACAATGCAAGAGCTTGTTCAAGCCCTAGGAGCCTGTAGTGGGACATCCCCAGGACCCGATGAGATTCGGTATGAGATGATAAAGCATCTTGATCATGATTCCATGATCAAGATGCTGCAAGTGTTTAATGAAATTTGGAGGGGTCATGCCTTTCCAAATTCATGGCACTTTGCACATATCATTCCCATACCGAAAGGAGGGGGGGACCCCAGATCGACTTCATCGTATCGCCCTATTGCTCTCACAAGTTGTTTATGCAAGGTCATGGAACGAATTGTTAATCGTAGGCTATTGCATTTTTTAAATTCCAGGAACTTGCTGGTTGACGAGCAGTGTGGCTTCCGCAAAGGTCGCCAGACGCTCGATCAATTAGTAAGCCTGGAATCTCACATTCAAGAGGCATTTGCCAAAAAACAGGTTTTAGTTGCAGTATTTTTAGACATAGAAAAAGCCTACGACATGACCTGGCGACATGGCCTCCTCAGGAAACTACATGCGATGGGATTACGCGGTAATCTGCCCTTTTTTGTTAAGAATTTCATGTCTGACAGAACTTTCTCTGTCAAGCTTTTTTCGGATACAGTCACTTTCTCGGACACTTTTGTCCAGGCAAACGGGGTCCCCCAGGGAAGTGTTCTGTCTCCGACCTTATTTCTATGTATGATTAATGACATTCTACCAGCTCCTCCTCGAAATCTTAAATACTCACTGTATGCTGATGACTGTGCAATATGGCACTCCAGCCATGGTGCACAGTTTTCGGCAACTCGAATTCAATCGGCACTGGATTCGATCCATAATTGGGGCCTCCAGTGGGGTTTTAAGTTTTCAATTAGAAAAAGTGTAGGGGTTATTTTCACTCATAGGAGAAAACCAGAAGTTCGGTTGACCATGGGTGGAAACCCCCTACCTATTCAAAATTCAACTAGATTTCTTGGACTGATTTTTGACAGTCGACTGACATGGACTTGCCATGTCAGTCAGTTAAAAACTAAATGTTTAAAAGCACTCGATTTACTTAAATGCATTTCTGGTACCAAATGGGGAGCAGATAGGAAGTCTTTGTTAATGCTATATAAATCCCTGATCAGATCTAGAGTAGATTATGGGTCCATAGTGTATGGTTCGGCATCTGAGTCTGTGTTGAAAGGTGTGGATGTTGTGCAGAATGCGTGTTTGTGTGTGTGTCTTGGAGCCCTACGTTGCACTCGAATCGAGCGTCTAGAGGTGGAGTCACAAGTGCCTCCCCTCCGTCTAAGACGAGACCAACTAATGTTAATATACTTTGCTAAGAAAGCCAGGGTGCCGAGTCATCCTCCCGGTAATGCCTGGCTTCGGCAACCGCACCCGGGGGACCATGGCGTTAGGCCCCTGGCAGAGGGACCGAGTCATCCGTCCGGGAACCCTTGCGCCCCAGGGGGCACTGGCGTTAGGCCAAGGGACACCAGGCCCGCTGTTTGTATTCCCGGGGAGCCGAGTCATCCTCCCGGTGGTGCCTTTTTGCGCCTGCAGCCGGGGGGCCATGGCGATAGGCCCCTGGAAGGGCCAAGTTATCCGCCTAGGGGTCGCACGGCCCCGGAGGGCACTGGCGTTAGGTCCCTCAGAGCAAGACTCCACGACCTCGTAGAGTGTGTCGATATAGAATTATCAACAATCGATTCCCTGGTTATAGTAAATATTGCACCTTGGGTAATACCCCCTTTTATTTGTGTGGAATCCTGGTTACCAGGGGTTAAATCCCAGGTGCCGGAGGTGGAGGTACACCAGAGGTTTCGTGAGATAATTGTTAAACATCTTTCTTATTTCCATCTATATACCGACAGGTCCAAGACGGACGAATGTGTGGGTGCGGGTGTATGGTCACATGAATGTCAGTTAAGATTCAGACTGCCGAATCATACATCTATTTTTCTTGCTGAATTATTTGCTATAGATAAAGCTTTGGATTTTGCCCTATCGACGACCCACGATAGGATAGTCACATTTACTGATTCATTAAGTTCACTTAAAGCTATTAAATCTTTGAATACAACTAACAATGAAATACTGGGTAATATCATTAGTAAGCTATTTAGTGCCAATAAATTGATCAAGTTAATATGGGTATCATCACATTATGGTATCTATGGTAATGAACAAGCTGAAAAACTAGCAGGGTCAACTGTTGATCTGGACCTTAGCATAGTCCGTACGGATCTCAGGTGTTTTGTCTCTCTCATAAAATCTAAAATTCATCTCCTGTGGCAAAGGCAGTGGACCGGACTAGACATCAATAACAAGTTCAAATCAGTGATTGAACCCTGGGCTACGTCATCATGGCGTAGCCGGAGGGACGAGGTGGTGTTGGCCCATCTTAGGGTCAACTCCACATGGGTAACACACCTTGAACCCTACATAAACAAAACTTTTCCCCCAAATTGCCCATCGTGCAATAACATAATGTCAATAGCACTTCTGCTAATATATTGTGTTAAATATAACAACGAAAGAACTAAAATTAAAAATTATTTCCAACTTAAACATAAAGCATTTACCATCGAAAATGTTTTATCTGATGATAAGAATATTATAAACAAACTGCTAAGTTTTCTGAGGGAGACAAAACTTTATGACCTTATATAAATTGATAGAATAAAATGGATTCCATTGGCTTAATGACCTTTGACTATATGTCGCTGGTTGATAGCCAATAAATCCAACAAGGAAGGAAGGGTATAAAGCATTTATGCGTCCAGACTCTGTGCAGTCAAGACCTCGTCCTCGTTCTTTGCATAGCGCCAACAGTTTACACGGGAAGGAAGGAAGTTCGAGATAGGACTCCACTACCAACACTACTACATCAACCACTACCACCTCCACTACTACTACTACATCAACCACTACCACTACTACTACCACTACTACCACTACTACCATCACCAACACTACCACCACCACCACTACGTCAACCACTACCACCTCCACTACTACCACCACCACCTATTCCCGCACACCTCGCACCCCCCACCCCGATGTCCCCTATTCCCGCACCCCCCAAACCCACCACATGTTTTGATTCCTACAAAGAGAAGAAAAAAATCCTTTCAACAACTGAGACAACTTTAAAGTGATAACGAAAAAGGGCAGAAATGACCTTACCTAGTGTATGTGTGTGTGTACGGTAGGAGTGTGTGTGTGTGTGTATGTGTTTGTGTACGTAGATAATGATTACGTATATCCCGCGCATTCACACGTACACAAGCTACAACAACGAGTGCCAGCTCTATATCACCTCTGAACATTATTCTACACTCCCATTCCTATATGTATCATTCTATGCATTCCTTACATGTATACCCACACTGTAATATGTATGTGTGTATCACCAATAAAGCATCCTGCCTCGATACACACATAAACATTCTGCCATATTATATATCCTTCCGCCAGCCAGCCGGAAGGACGTAATCAGAGACTCGAGGCGGTTTGGCTAGGACACGCACGTTGTACGCCCTCCTCTGTGGCCTATAATAAATAAATATCCAAGACAGAGTGCTGGATGCTCGTAACCAAATGGGTTGGATTCTACGCACGTTTGCTATAAGGGAGGAAACACCAATGATCACCTTATACAAATCTCTAATAATACCAATCCTTGAGTATTGCTCCCAACTCTGGGACCCTTGGAGAGTTGGTGAAAGACAAGCACTCGGAAGTATCCAACGTACGTTTACGAACAAGATCACCTCCATGCAACATCTTGATTACTGGGAAAGACTCAAAACGCTGGAACTGTAATCATTAGAACGACGGCGTGAGAGGTACATCATAATATACGTTTGGAAAATCCTGAATGGTTATGTCCCAAACTTAAATGGTGACTCAGCAATAAGAGAGAAGATCAGCAAGAGGCGAGGCAGACTCTGTGAATTAGGAAACTTCAATAACAGAGCCTTAGCCAGAGTGGTGACTCAGCCAATGACCTCAATCTCGTACCGAGGCCCAAAACTTTTCAATGCACTGCCAAGATATGTGCGTGATGCAGAATGTTCTTCGGCTGACCAATTTAAGAGGGTGCTGGACAGATTCCTCAAGAGTGTCCCCGACCAGCCAAAAATGCCCCATTATAACATCAGGGCACTGAGTAACAGCATTCCTGATCAGCTTGCCTTAATGAGGGCAGACGGTAATTATATTACTGTCTCGTCCATCATGGACAACCCATCAGCTGGTCTCCCGTGCCTTCCACTGGAGACGGAGACGAGCGGTGAAGAACTATTATTGGCGATGGTGCACCAGCATGACCGAGGGACGACCATGTACTATCGTGGACAATAATATCGCGCCCCTCTTCTGACTGAGTCCCAGTCAAGAGGGGTGCGATATTATTGTCCACGACTGTACGTCCTCAACTTATCATCAGAATCATCAGGATATGTGTGTGTGTGTGCGTGTGTGTACGGTGTGTGTGTGTGTGTGTATTTACTGTATGTGTGTGTGTACCCTAGTGTGTTGTTTATGGTAGGGGGGTGGGGGTGCGGGAGTAGGGGGACAGGCTTGGGGAGGTTCAGAGAGGTGCAAGAATATGGGGCATGCTTGGGGTGTATGGAGGTAGGGGACAGGCTTTTTACCCCCCCCCCCCAGCCTGTCCCCTATTCCAGCACCCCCCAAACCCCCCCCACCCCAAGCCTGTCCCCTATTCCCGCATATATAGTCTATCTCTCTCACATACAGTCTCTCTCTCTCTCTCTGTCTCTATCTCTCTCTCTCTCACAATCTATCTATCTATCTATCTCTATCTCTCACACACACTATATCTATTTTTTACTTTCTCACACACACACACACACACACTATCTCTCTCTCACACACAAATTTAACCAAACCCAATATTTCCTCTCTCTCTCACACACACACCCTCTCTCTCTCTCTGAAATTAAAGAGAGAGAGAGAGAGAGAGAGAGAGAGAGAGAGAGAGAGAGAGAGAGAGAGAGAGAGAGAGTTTGGGCGTGTACACAAATTTGGACGGTGTAGGATCCAAACACGATCACAGAGTTCTAAATAAACAGAAGATATAATAATACAACACGGATGTGGAACGAATGCAAACTCCACTACCACCACTACTACATCAACCACTACCACCTCCACTACTACATCAACCACTACCACCTCCACTACTACATCAACCACTACCAACTCCACTACTACATCAACCACTACCACCTCCACTACTACATCAACCACTACCACCTCCACTACTACCACCACCACTACCACCTCCACTACTACCACCACCACTACTACTACTACATCAACCACTACCACCTCCACTACTACATCAACCACTACCACCTCCACTACTACCACCTCCACCACTACATCACCAACTATCACTACTACTACCACTACTACCACCACTACCACCACCACCACCACCAACCACTACCACCTCCACTACTACCACCACCACCACTACCACCTCCACTACTACCACCACCACTACTACTAATACATCAATCACTACTACCACCACTACTTCATCAACCACTACCACCTTCACTACTACATCAACCACTACCACCTCCACTACTACCACCACCACCACTACCACCTCCACTACTACCACCACCACTACTACTACTACATCAACCACTACTACTACCACTACTACCACCACTACCACCACCAACCACTACCACCTCCACTACTACCACCACCACCACTACTACCACCACCACTACTACCACCCTCTCTCTCACTCTCTACCGGCCCTTTACCTTCGTCCTTTGGTCAATATAATTCTTCCTCTATCCTCCAACCCCTTTTAAAAGACCTAAGATCATAGTAAAGAGGTTCGACTCGATGAAGGATGTATAGATGGAGGCAACATGACCATGGCTCACTAGTCCAGGGGTTTGAATCCCTCCAACCCCCCATTGATCATTGAAAAAAAAAATTATAGGGCGAAAACACGTAGACAGAATTTCGGATATATAATGTGAAATTGGTGAATATGCAAAATTCCCGGTCACTTTGCAAATAAACAAAAATCGTGGTAAGTTTGCAAAATTACCTATATTGTGTGGTTACTTTGCAAAATAACACACAAAATGGATATTTTGCAAAAATGTCTTGTTAGTTTGCAAAGAAACACGATAACCAGGTATTTTGCAAATTTCACTTTAATCTTGTATGTTAGTTTGCAAAATGACAAAATAACCACAGCAATTGGCTGGTGAAACTGATCGAGATAAAATATAGACTGAAAATTTAAAACCATGATCGCTACATAGACTCAGTTAAAGATTATGTCCTTGCACCTGTTGCAATTTCAATATACAACGTATCACTCGAAATTAGGTACAAGAGACGCTAAGGCAGCCTTCTACCGGGCTCAACCAGAGAGACCAGCTCCCTTCTTACTTTATTTAATCAAGTGTTTGTTGCAATCGATTATTAATATAATCCACTCGTAACTTTGTAGAATCATCCAGTACATTAACTGCTCAATCACTCGTTCTCAACTCATAATCTCTACAGTATCATAGTTACCGTTACACTGTTGTAGATGCATCAGTAGTTTTGTCCATAAAAATTAGTCCTTGGGTATCTGCTTGTATCAAAGTGTTAATTAACATTTCTGATCGATAGTTGAAATTATAGACGAAGCGTAATGTGGTTGTGTGGAGGAATGTATACGTGGGTGTGGGTGTAGGTGGAGGCATTGGGGATAAGGCTCGTACAGTTGGCTCCACTCCCGCGTTGACCACTGCGCGTTGCCAATGTTGAGCCACCCAGATATTCGAATCCCGAACGAAGCGAAGCACTCATGACCTCCATCTCCCCAACTCAGTCGTCCCTCCCTCCATCTCACTCGGTCATGAGTGCTTCGCTTCGTTTGGGATTCGAATATCTGGGTGGCTCAACATTGGCAACGCGCAGTGGTCAACGCGGGAGTGGAGCCAACTGTACCTAGTCCAATGCTCCCCCCCCCCCAAAAAAAAAGGCTCTTAGGGCCACCACCAACACATCATTGAGTTTTTCGTGAGTGGTGAGGGGGAAGGAATATGGGTTGGGGTAGGTTATGTGGTGATAAGTCGAGTGAAATGGTCGTGGTGAGGAGTAATGTTGGTAGCTCTGAAACTGTATCTCTTTTCAGTTAATATAATCTCCATCGAATATTAATTATGCAGGGTTAATTCTGGATAGTAAGTGAGATCAGAATAAGAGAGGGGAGGGGAGTACAGGTACAAAATGATATGTAAGTGAGAGAGAAAGGTTAGAGCTAGGAGAGGGAAGGTGACATTAGGGAAGTGCTTGGTAAGGAACATACCGATCGTAAAATATCACTTAAGTTTTTGTGATAATTTGCTGTGATCCTCCAAATTGCCAGGAGACAGATGAATTCCCAAATAGTAACAATGAGGTGATTAATATTAGTTTTACTGAGAATCAGTAGCCCTTAAATTCATACCAAAAAATTTCTCCCCTTAACAAACCAGCCTAATTATTGAAACTGAACTACATGATGTGGTGTTTCAATTATCGGTGGTTACAAAGTTCATTACCATACTTCACTGACACAAGTAAAAAGGCATTATATCATTCTGTGTCTATAGCATAATGTCTAATAGTAGGGGTGGTGAAAACACACTGGGGTGATGATCAAATACGGTGAATAAAACCCACTCTGGTCATTTAATTTCCTTTCCTCTCTCTAGACCAGTGCTATTCAACCTGGGTGGACGAGATAAGTATTAAAATGTGAGATTATTTAATAGACACTCTTAGGGGGAGGTGGGGGAGGGGTGGACAACTTCTACCTAATCACCACTAGGGGTGGACGACATAAAAACAGATTGAATACCACTGCTCTAGACCACTGAATATGGTGGCAGTGTCCACCAAAACTGTTTGGTGAAATATATTCTTTCTGTCGACAAGAGTGGGTTTTATTCACCGTGTCTAATAGTAGCCTACAGAACTTCAGAGCATTATGTAATTTTTCATATTACTTCTCAACCTCTTCTCTCAGTAAGTAGCCTGTGGCTCTTCCAAGGCCTCGAGATTATGAAGTGAAGCTACGTGAAGGTGTTGGGGGATATTTCACATGAGTCATACCAGATGGAATCAGTGGAGCTACAGTGTCATTATTTTATGGGACTTATGGAACATCATGTATTATCAGGTTCTATTTAAGCGATGTTATTATAAGTATACAAAAGTTGTATTAGAAAAAAAATAGGCAAAATGTATAGCAATATAAGATAATCGACTTTAATTGTCTCGTCGGTGGTGTTTCAAACTTGAATTGAAGGTCCAAGAGGCGAATTCAAATTGGGATTCGACCTGAACTTCGCTTCACAGCAACAAGGATTCTAGTAAGGAGAAGGGTAGACGACTCCATGTGATTGTGGTATCATTGCCGTGGCTGGCTGGGACGGTGACGCCTCTAGGGGACACTGGGAAGCAACAAGCCACTTCCCGACTGCTTCCCTTTATTCTCATTATTTTTAAAGTCTGGATTTCTTTACTAGTAACACACAGACCCTTTTAATACTAATTATTTGGCTATAAAACTAATAATTACATTCATTGTTGTCAAATTACATAATAAATTACTATAATATCTTCGACAAAGCCCTAATAAATATATTGGTGAAGATTCATACGTACACCTTACCATTTACGTACTGTAACTCCAATGTGCGATGATTCTTACATGTTTATGACCTCTAAAATTATGTTTCTTAATAATATTTTGATGTAAATGTACCCCCTACCCCCCCCCTCAAAAATAATACATACATAACCATAGTGTATTCATGAAACTAATAAATCACCCACCGTCACTATGTGAGAGCATTTCTATATATTCCTATGCTTCCTATATATTCTTGCTTGCTGTGATAACAATTAAGACAGTTATCTTTACATGTGAGAATAAAAGAAATTTTGCTTAGTGTATTAAAGGTAAATTAAGCTACATAATAAATTATCCATTTCTAATATCAACGACAGAGACCTAATTACTAAAACATCCATAATTTAATAATATTCATGTATAATATCTAAAATGAGTAATTATTACCTGTTTATAATATTTACATTATTGTTTCTCAATAGTATGTTGATGTATAATAGTTAAAAACCCAGTAATCCCCATTTCAGTCACAAATTCAACTTCTGTAAACAAGTAAGTAAAAGTGACAGCTGGAAGTATTTCATTTTCTACGTTAGGTGGCTCTGCTGTACCGCGACGACCAACACTCATGAAAGTGGACTATCCTTCTCCCAGAAATAGAAAACTTGCTGGAACCAGTCAAGGTGACGAAGGACCTTGAATTCTTGCCTGGTCTTCAGTCTGTGTTCTGTGTTCGTCGTGTGTGTGTGTGTGTGTCACTATCCTGTTTACAGCGGTTTGTATTTCGTTTGGTCCGTATATAATAGTTATCTGAGTATTGCATTTGTGATGGGCTAGAATATTTTATCTCTACTTACTTACGAGACGCTACTACCTGCTATGTATTTAAACAGTACAGTCACACAGGCAACAGTTATTACTAATCCCTGGCTAACCAGAGGTGAGGAACATAATTATACCCCTCTGGATGGGAGCTACAATAGTAGTTTCGGTGCTCAACAAAGCATTGGGCGAAGCGGTAAATATTAAAGCTTCTGTCTGGGTTTCATATCCAGTCGCAGCGTCGCCTCGTGTGCCTCAGTGAGTGTGGTGTGTGGCCTGTAATGTTATTAGACTATTAGGTCCAGAAAGTGTCCACGTTATTGCCCACCAATGTCGCTCTGTAAGGTGAACCGTGGATGGCTATGGAGAAGGAAGGTGATCGCATAGGTCAAGAAGTTTGTTATATGTTGGCGGAAATGTAACTTTTCCAAATCTAACATTCATGGGTATGTACAGTCGTGGTCAATAATAATCCTCCACATATGGGTAACTTTAACAATTTACTGTCAAATGTTTTCACGTTCACATATGATACTATTGTTTTAAGTAGTGCATAGCTGCTTATATTAAATCAAACGATGGTAATTAACCTATTTTTTGGAAAGTTCATCAGCTAAGGAACAGAGGTAAGCTGTCAAAATCTTACGTGAGTTACTCCTATATGGATGATTATATGTGACCACGACTGTATGTACCCATGGGTACTATTTTGGGACATCAGTGAGTGAATGGGTAACTGGAAATTTGTCGCCTAAAACTCCACGGAGATGATAAACCTATTGCTATCGCAGTGAAGTCACAACAGGTGACCATTTTAGTTTTTTGGTATATGCAACCAACATGTCAAGTCTGCTTTTATCATCAATGAACAGTATGTGGCTATTTATGTTGAGGTCTGCTATAGGAAGTATATACACCATTAGCTCTTCCATTACCTAGTGAGTGGCATTCCAATTGTTAGTTGGTGATACAAATATGCTCATTGTTTTAAACATTTCTGGTTCGAGTAGAAAAACTGGAAAACGAACAAAATCGTCGTGCCAGAAGTTTCGTAAATGTGTATCAGATTTCTGTGGTGAAAAAATATTTGCTTTAAAGTGGCGTATAGTGAAAAGTAAAATAACTAATTCAATCATCGCTACAATAACATGTGGTCCTGCCTACGGTAAAGTCGAAGTGGAAATCAGCGATGCCAGTGAATTGACGAATGTGTTGAATGTGTCCAACGAAACACAGACGACCATAACACAGAACAAAACACTAGACACACCTTATACCCTTGGTTAATGGTTTATTCTAGTCACCTCCTCCTCCATGGTAAAGTCTTTACTTCTACCTGTATTATAATTCATGGATTTTTAAAAAGTTTATTCAGATATTAAACCTGATGCATATTTGTTACAAAATGTGAAAATGACTAGGAAGGATTAAAGTGGAGTTTTAAGTGTGAATAGTGTGAAATGAGAAAGTCTCTACGTTAAACAGACGTGATACATGAAACTAGCCATGAACTAGTTACACCCTTACATATGTCAGCCGTATGTAACTAAATAGAAGTGAATTAGTGAAGTGTTAAGGGTGTGTGGGAGTAGGGGACAGGCTTGGGAGGTTTTGAGGGGGATGCGGGAGTAGGGAGACAGGCTTGGGGGGGTTAGGAGGGGCAGGAATAGAGGACAATCTTTCTACCCCCTCGCTCCCACCCACCCCAAGCCTGTCCACCTACTCCCGCACCCCCCAACCCCAAGCCTATCCCCCAATTCTCACCCCCCCTTAATCCTACTGGGTATACGTTTAGTAAAGCAGTGTTTGTTCGACGGACAATGCATCAACTGCATCTTTTGATAAGGCCAAAATAATGAAAACGGAAAAATAATACTTCGGCAGTTTGTTCATGAAAGTGACAATAATTATAAAGTTCGCTAGAGTTTGTGGTATGTGAAGGTTTAATTAAGGACAGCAGCACCGGTACCTTCTCTATAACTCCACAGTTGAACACAATACCACACTATATTATACTCAAGACTGAACACGAGGCACTCAACGACTCCATGCACACCGTGAGGAAGGGTGAGTGATAAAGGTTTACTGTTTTATGTCCCTGTTTTTTTTGTTTTTTTTTCATAGGCCCGTAGTTTTTTAAAAACATTGAGGGCCCTTACTGGAGCTCTATGAACCCTCCAAACTACTCCAGGCCACAAAACGCTTCAGTGTTTCGAATAGGGAATCTGTTGCCTGGAGTAGTTTGGAGAATTCATAGAGCTCCAGTAAGGGCCCTCAATTCTTTTAAAACTACAGGTGATAATCCTAACGTCAGTCAAGAAGTTTAAATAACCTGGTTCAGGTGAAAGTCTACAAAAATGTTACGTCAGTTGTTTTGGTGTTGAATGATAATATAAAAAGTTGATCTTGCCTTGAATGATAATAATGAATATAAATGTCTGTATATAAATAATTGATAACCGGGAGTATATTCGTACATTTATTAAAGATTTCATTCAGCTTTCACCTCCCCAAGAATAATTTCTCACCTTGTATAGGCACCTCACCTACCTTCCCTCTTTACTTTTCCCTCCCACCAGTGAATGGTTCGAGCAAGTCGAGTTCACTACTAGTGTTTCGGGGTTAATATCTTTGACAACGCTGGGTGGGCTTCGCGGGAGTGTGGCCAGCTGTACAATACAGTTATGAAGGTTTCGTCACAATATGTAATTTCATGTATTCACCCTCTGACCGTTTCTGTCGATAAACATGGCTGAATCCATATAGTCACCATATTCGCAAAAAACATAACTCAGTAAAAGTCGTAATTGAAACATTATATTACATATCGAGGGTACACAACTTTAGGTTATATTTCGTTCATGTTGGTTACTTGCTTTCTCTCGCCTCATGAAATTTATATTATAACGATAAAAATAGATATTATTATTAGGTTATTTTGTATTCATCATACCCATTATTATTCAGTTTATTCCTGCTCATTCATTATTTTCATATTTTACGATCTTTAAACTTATGTGCAGGGCAGCAAGGTGAAGTAAGCCGACAGAGACTCTTTAGTAAGATGTTCACTGTAATGTCTGTAGTCTCCTTCAACTCATACAGTACGTGAATAGCTGTTTAAATTGTGAAATAGGCTTCATACTTTTTCACCAAAGATATGCATCTTCTCCAGGGACCTTTTTAACTTGTGAGTACGACACAATCTTATTTTAGTTTAAATAAAAATGAAACTTGTGGCCAAGACTCCACTTTGAATGCTGGCATCTGCGGTACAGGTAGGAAGCCCACACTACCCTCCTCAACATTCTTTCATTCCTCGGTGAGCATTCAAGAAAACTATGAATTCATTCTTGCACCAATTTGTGTTTTTTTTAGGGTGGAGTGGATCATCTTTGTATGTTAACTCCTGCTGTCCTGGGAACATACTGTACCTCCAATGTTCCACTCAGGCCCGTAGTTTTAAAACATTTGAGGGCCCTTACTGGAGCTCTGTGAATCCTCCAAACTAATCCAGGCCACAGAACCCTTCAGTATTTTTAATTGGGAATCTGTTGCCTGGAGTAGTTTGGAGAATTCATAAAGCTCCAGTAAAGGGGCCCTCACACGATCAATTTTTTCGTCAATTAATTGATATCAATTTATTGACGTCAATGAATTGATGGAAATCACTGTGCCCTCACACGGTCAATGATTTTACTTCAATTTTCAGTTTGATTCATAATTTCGAGATGAAAGCATCTGTGGCACAGTTCAGTGTTGCCACTTTGTGGGATTTTCCCACAAATCTGTGGGACAAATGGCCTGACGTGGGACTGTTTGTGGGGAGGCCAATTTTGTTCTTAATTTGTGGGAATTTTCGTGGGAATTCATGAAGTTTGTGGGAATTTCTGTGGAATCTACAATTTACAAGACAAATAACTGTAAAATTCTCTGTAAATAAAAGATTTGAAAAGTAGTGTGGAAATATTTAATAGTGTTAAATAATAAGTCAGTTTTAATCATTTGAACCATATCATTCAGTAACAGATTGTGGTTAAGATGGGGTGATATGGATCAAAATAATGGCTTGGTGCCTTGGTCCGTTTCAAAATAACTCACGCGTCCAGCACTTGTTCAGTCGGCACTCGGCAGGGATTGGGAAGGGAGGAGATTTACCAGTCTGTAAGACGGCCAGTGTCCGTGCCAGCAACCAGGAAGACCTACTCTGGCTCGTTTTTTTTTTTTTTCTCTCTCTCTCTGTATCAGTCAAGATGACTGATCAAAGTACAAAGAAGTACAGTCAGAGGTACCGTTCTTCTTGGGAAAGTGACCAACGATTTAAAGGTAAATAAGACAAGATATTTCAGTCTGTTTATAGTTATAACAAAGTCCATTAATAATTGATTGCCCGATAGGATAATTTTCATTTACTAAGGTGTAAACTAGTTTATAGTGGGCTACGTTATGCCAGTGCCTATTATGAAGTCGTAGTGTCTATGAAATAAGGCATAAATAAGGATAAAATTAAATATATAACTATACAGTATATCTGAGAACTTTGGCTTCTTGTTTCTAGGTTGGTTGCAGCCAGTCCAAGGGGATGGAACTAAAGCTAGATGTAAAATTTGCGGAAATTCCTTTCAAGCTCACATGAAGTCACTCATTGGTCACTCTCTCTGCAAGAAACACGTGGATAACACTAAATCCCAACAACCCCAGCTTATAATGAGGGTTAACTGTACAAACATTCATTACACAGTACATACCTTACACACAAAGCCAGTGTGTAGTGAGAATTTACTGCCTACTACAATAAAAAAAACTGTGGCTGTAGTTATACATATATCTATTTGTTATAATTTAGATTTTATTTCTATGTTCTTGTAGCCTACAGTAGCCTATATAATTATGGAAAAAACAAACTGGGATCTTTAAGTTTACCTTCAGCTTTGTGCTGAATAATTTTTTTTTTTTTTTTTTTTTGGGTGGAAATATGTGTTAAAACCATTTTGATGTACAGTACAGTACATATTAATTATCACTAACAGTAATTATGGAAGAAAAAAACTGGGTTTTTTAATTTATCTTCAGCTTGCTACTGTTATGTGGTAACAAATGTTAAATAATTGCTTTTCTTTAGTGTGGTAATATGTATTAAAACAATATTCATGTACTATATAAATAAACAATAACATCTTGCTATATTAGTTTTGTGGGAATTTTTGTGGGATCTTCATTTCAATCTGTGGGAATCTGTGGGAAAAAAATCCTTGATCTGTGGGAATTTGGCTCTACAAAAGTGGCAACACTGGTGGCACTTGGAGTAGTGCTTGCTCTGGACACTACAAAGCGAAAGAAGAGGAGTAAGTGGGTAAAGAAATGGTATCTCTGTCGAAGGGAACAAGGACATACAAGATTGCTGAGGGAATTAAGGGACGACGAGCCAGAGGATTACAGGAATTTCCTCAGAATGGACGCCGAATCTTACGACGAACTTCTAAGTTTAGTGATGCCAATGATAGTCAAACAAAATACTACCATGCGAGAAGCCATTTCTCCAAATGCGCGTCTCAGTATGACATTGCGCTTTTTAGCCACTGGAAATTCTTTTGAAGATATGAAATTCCTCACCAGAACTTCTCCACAAACTATCAGTCTGATTGTTTTTGAAACCTGCCGAGCCATCACAAGATGTCTTCAAGAACAGCAAATCATCAAGGTAGGAGTATACAATTCAAACACTTTATATTCAAAAACTGTGTATTCAAATAAAGGGGCAACTTTGCATACTAAAAGTAACGTACAAATTAAACGAACCTTTTTGCAAAAGTTATTGAGTGATAACTTCAATGCATTTATATACATTTACATTTCTCTTCGAGAATTAATAATCAAAATAATCGAAACAAGGATTTCCATTCATTCTTTAAGTTTCCTAGGACACAAAATCCCGTAACGGGTTTACGCTTTAATTTGTAAAATTTGAAAAATAATGTACAAGTGGGTTTGCCTCCACAAAATTAGTTTCATTTGCGTCTTGAACGTTGGACTGAAATCCACGAGAGGTGTCCATGTGTGAAGGATAGCTGTGAGTACTGTGCATGCTGTTGGGTGTACTAGTCCTAGATAAAGTATCTGCATATGAGGGAAGGCTGTGAGGCGTAGATGAATTAGTCTGATTAATTGTACATGAATTTCGGCTGAGGTTGCCGCAACGACCTTCGAATAACACGTCATCGATTGCTTTTTTAGCAAAGAGCTGCTGCATAGGATCCATTTTGCGTAGTTGGTTGGCCCACGCTTTACCTTGGATGTCGTGTTCGTCTTCCAACGATTCTTTAAGAAGGCTATTTGTTGCGAGTGTTATAAGCTCGTTCTTTTTCGCTTCCTCCCTGCGTCTCTTCGTAGCTGCTCCCTTCCCGGTCAATGGTACTGACCCATCTGCAGTTAACGAACTGGCTGACTTCTCTTCATTAGGCCTTTCGCAGCACGATTCTGTAGGAACCGCATTAGTAGTAGTCACACCTTGGTCCAGCCCAACTGAACGCTCGTCCTGAAAAATACAGATAACCTTTATTAATTAAGGAAATTAATATAGGCTTAATATTTCAATAAAGGTTTTTTTTTTGGAGTATTTTCCTGTAAATTTTGATTGCCAGTAGGTAAATGGCACTAGTCTTACGATAAATTCAAGTCTTCAGCTAAGCTATTAACTTTAATATGTTTTCTTTTCGTTTCTTGCAGATTCCACGTACTTCTGATGAATGGATAGAGGTCAGCGAAGGTTTTGCAAGAACTTGGAATTTCCCCCATTGCTTAGGCGCTTTGGATGGGAAACATGTGGCCATCAAGAAACCGCCATCGTCTGGTTCGTTTTATTACAACTATAAAAAGTTCTTCAGTATAGTTTTGATGGCTCTCGTTGGTCCTGATTACGAGTTCCTCATGGTAGACGTTGGACATGCATATTCCTACGACGAAATTATTTATTTTCGTACCATTCTACCATAGACTGGGGCTCCGACTATTATGTCAAATTTTATATAAGCATTAAGTGACTGAAATTAACGTGAAAATAATAAGATTAAACTCACAAATGTTACTGGTAGATCTCAACAGTACTGAACACTCAGATCTATCGAATGTGTAGTTAGTAAAATTTAATTTTTGAAGTGGTACTTATAGGGGCCGCAAGTAACAAAAGGATTAGATGTTCTCAATTTTGTAAGCTGTTGAAAACGGAACGATGAATTTATTACTAACAGGTAACTAAATAAAAAACCTATAATATCAAATTAAGTTGACGTCGAAGATGAAAAATGTATATAATTTAATAAAACTTACCTGTTCTGTGTCGTTTTCCTTCTGCCCTTCATGACTCTCTTCTGGCACCATTATGCTACTTGTAGAAGGTGCTGGTGTTTCCTGGTCTCGAAGGAAGAGCATGGCATCAAAATACCACAGTCGCGGCACATGGATATCTTCTGTTCCAGCTCCAGATTTTTCACTCCTTTCCACTTTGCGCAATTCAGCTCGGAAATTCGTGCGAAGGGTATTTATTTTTTTTTTCATTTCTTCCAGTGTAGCATTTGGATAATGTTCTTTGTATTTTCCATACAATATTTTATATGCGTCAGCCTTTTTCTCCCGGTCACTGTACTCGTCGGATTTTATTTTCCACAAGGCCGATAAGGATCTATAAACGTCGATTATCTCCATCATCATTTTACGCTCACTTT
>JAWZYT010001221.1:5000-50000 GCA_034508575.1 Petrolisthes manimaculis | reverse complement strand
CTGCAGGAAGTGTTGTAGATCAGCAGCAGAGGTAGAGTGCACACAGATGTCGTCAGCATAACAGGTGACAGTTGTACCAGGAATATTGGGAAGAAGAGTCAGCAAGCGATGCATAAGGATATTGAAAAGGAAAGGGCTTAACACCCCACCCTGAGGAGTACCCAACTCAAACTCCCTGTATACACTGCACGCCCCATGAAATAGCACCCGTGATGTCCTGTTACACAAATAACCACGAATCCACCTCAGCAGATTTCCTTGTACCCCAAGTTCTACCAACTGATCAATAATAACCTCCTTATTGGCAGTGTCGAAGGCACTCTTCAAATCTATAAATGCTATCACACTGGTGGGGGACAGTCGTGCATATAAGTCCATCAGGCAATGATGTGTGCTTTTCTCTGGCATAAAACCATACAGTCGTGGAGATAGTTTGTCTTCCAATCGAAACATGAGCCGGGTGAGGAATATACGCTCTAACACTTTACAAAAGCAGGAGGTAAGTGAAATTGGTCTAAACTTATCTGTGCCAGGCTTGGGAATAGGCACAATGGTACTTGTAGTCCATGCACGAGGCACATATCCTTGGTGAAAACAAAGGTTGTAAAGTTTCAGTAAGGGATTACCAGGACACTTTAGGAGGAGACGGAGCATTTGATACGTAATGCCATCATCCCCAGGTGCTGATGTCTTACTCCTGGCTAGAGCACGACGCAATTCATCCTCAGTGATGTCTTCATCATCATCTTCATCAGTTCTTAATAATGCTGCCATCAGGCGTAGTCTGCGAGTATTTCTTTGGTTGGAAAGTGCATCCTGTATGTGGACTGGAAGGTTGCTTACTTGTGCCTGCTCAGACCATGATGTTATTAAAACCTGTGCATACAGTGCTGGGCTATGATGTAGGGCACTTGGGGATTTCCTTTTTAATACTCTATTAATTAGGTGCCAAAATTCGGTGTTGGTAAATTTGGAGCAACTGAATCCTCCAAGCTATTCCAAGAAACAGAACATCATTATTTTGCTCCTCTGGTCTTAGTTTTGTTGGCATACTTTGGAGGAATCGAGACACTCCAATGTAGCAAAAAAGAATGACCACCTTAAGGGGGAGTGGGAATAGGGGGACAGTCTTTCTACCCACCCCAAGCCTGTCCCCTATTCCCGCACCCCCCAGTCCCCCCCAAGCCTGTCCCCTATACCCGCACCCCCTAAACCCCCCCCCCCAAGCCTGTCCCCCTACTCCCGGACCCCCTACCCCCCCCCCCCCCCGAAGCCTGTCCCCTACTCCCACACACCCCTTAATGTTATCTCCCCTTGTTGGCTCCTGTACTAACTGATAGAGGCAATAATTATTCTATATCGTCTTTAGAAACTGTTACGACTCCATCCAGATAATATTCCTAAAGTTGAATTCTCCATCTGTAGCCTACATATAACTTTACATATACATATAACTTTACATATACATATAACTTTACATATACATATAACTTTACATATACATATAACTTTACATATACATATAACTTTACATATACATATAACTTTACATATACATATAACTTTACATATACATATAACTTTACATATACATATAACTTTACATATACATATAACTTTACATATACATATAACTTTACATATACATATAACTTTACATATACATATAACTTTACATATACATATAACTTTACATATACATATAACTTTACATATACATATAACTTTACATATACATATAACTTTACATATACATATAACTTTACATATACATATAACTTTACATATACATATAACTTTACATATACATATAACTTTACATATACATATAACTTTACATATACATATAACTTTACATATACATATAACTTTACATATACATATAACTTTACATATACATATAACTTTACATATACATATAACTTTACATATACATATAACTTTACATATACATATAACTTTACATATACATATAACTTTACATATACATATAACTTTACATATACATATAACTTTACATATACATATAACTTTACATATACATATAACTTTACATATACATATAACTTTACATATACATATAACTTTACATATACATATAACTTTACATATACATATAACTTTACATATACATATAACTTTACATATACATATAACTTTATTTCTTAACGCTGAATTATTTCTTCCCATAACAATCTCCTGTTCTCTTTGTCCAAATTTGGTGGTCTGCATAACTCCTAAAATTATATTATCTCTACCGTTCTTGATAACTATAGTCTGTTCAAAACTTGTGTTCCATTTTCCTCTATCTATCTGTCTCTATTTCTATCTATATCTTTCCATCTCTATCTGTCTCTATTTCTATCTATATCTTTCCATCTCTATCTGTCTCTATTTCTATCTATCTCTTATCTGTCTATCTATCTATCTATCTATTTCTATCTATCTAAGCATAAGAGGCCAGCGGAACACAAGTTTTGAACAGACTTTAGGTATAGTGATTCTGTGATGCCTCGTGTTAATATCTGCCTTCTCACATTCTAAATTATCTCAACATACAGTGGGTCAATAATAATCATACATATATGGGTAACTCTAGCAAGAGTTTGACGGTTTCTCTGTGTTCTTTTGCTGATAAACTTTTCAATAAAGTACCATCTATTAATTTACAAGAGGTTGCTATGCACTACTTAAAACTATTATGTATTATATGTGAACGTAAACATTTAAGATGACATATTGTTTGAGGTGCCAATATGTGGATGATTATTATTGACTCATCTGACTGTACATTTGCCAAAAAAGGTATTGCGACAAATCTTGATAGAACTTTAACCATAGTAATATCCACAATTATTTGTAGAACTATATGCATGTATAATTATAGAAGGAAATATACATATCCTTCTGTAAAACCTACTTATAATCCCTACACACAATTATGGACATTAAATATATTAATGTTGTATCCATAGTTGTTGCAGTACCTTTTTTGGCAACTGTACATTGCTATACTCCTTCCCTTTATAAATTATTTGTCTGTGGCCAGCAATGCATTGAATAAATGTTACCCGCTAATCTGGAACTCGTTTCTGAAGAGCTTGTCACTTATTTTCATCCAGGATTCGTATACCGATATAATAGTTTTTTCTTCGTATTATTTAAGGACCTAAAGGGAAGCCCTCACTCTTAGGCCTGGGTGTATCGTAGCTCAAATTGGGCGGGTATCAATATTTTGGCAAAATTATAATAGTTTACCATACAACAGCCACATTCTCAATACACTGGATAGCATAGAGAACGTAAAGAAATTGTGGTATACTAATTTAGAATGTCAGAAATTTTAGTTATTCATGTTATTTTTCCCAGTATAATAGCTAACAGGAAGGATTATTACGTCATGTCAATGAATCTTTTCACACATGTACAGTCTCCTCCACTCCCGCTTTCACCAGTTCAGTGTTGCCATCGTATACACCATGCATCGTGTGAGTTACCAGTTCCGACTCTCACATCCGAAACACCTGCCATCAACCTTTACTCTTACTGGCAGGTGTTTCGGATGTGAGAGTCGGAACTGGTAGCTTCAACAATTTCAGGCGAGGAGTTTTCCCATTTAAAGCAGTGATAGAGGATTTGTCGCTCTATTTCAGTATTGCAATACATCAGAGGATAGTCTACATAAAATCTAATGCTATTCTGAAACTTTTTTTTTTTTCAGAACTGGTAGGAAATATTTGAGAAAAATATCTTGCTCGATTGCAATGAAAATTAGTCTGTATAAAACTAGGATTAGGATGACAAAGAGGCTGTAACTCGTCTACCTTGTTGTAGATTGCTGTAGTACTCTAATGGCACTATATGTACTTTCTATATTATTCCTTCTGTCTATTCTCTCTACACTCTATGCTGTCACACCTCTCACCTTTTTCTGGCGCTATAGGACCTCGCTGTTGCGGCGTCTAATATCCATCAATCAAATCAAACTCTACACTCTATAAACTTTCTTCCTTTTTCCCAAGATGACAACAGCTGGAATGCCCTTCCCTGCGTTATAGTTCCTCCCAATCCCATCCCACCTCCCCTGTCCCAACACCAATACACTACAGAGCTCTTCTTACTAATGGCGGTGGTGGTGGTGGTGGTGGTGAGTTTGCTAATCTTATTCCAAATCGTTAAGAGCCTGGTTTTTAGACACTGTTAAGGGGATACTCTTTTTTGGGTGTATAAATTGTATAAGGTGTTGTTTACATATAGACTATCTGTTGTATGACTCAATCTCTTTCGTGACCTTGGAAAGAGGATTTAACCAAGATTTTCTACATTACGTGTACACAGACTCATGACGTTAAGGGGGAGTGGGTGTAGGGGACAGGCTTGGGGGGTGCGGGAGTAGGTTGACAGGCTTGGGGGGGGGGGGGGTAGAGGGGGTGCGGGAATAGGGGACAGGCTTTCTCCCCCACCCTCCACCCCAAGCCTGTCCCCCAATTCCCACACCCTCTTAATCTGTGGACACCAATGAGTGGGAACCCGTAGCTGCTCAAATCCCAACCGAATGCTTTTGCAGCTAGATTGATCTCCTTTTAAATTGATCAATCAAGAAAACTTTAGCTTTGGCGCATTTTTGTAGCTCCTTTTTATTTTAATGTTTTTTTTTTTTTGTATCTTAATTATTGTAAAGTGATGGTCTAATGTACTGCAACCTGGTGAATAAAAGCGAGCTATTTGAGTTAATTTTATGAACCAAAATTGCACACACCAACAGCTATAGTTTCGGATCATTTTTCGAAGCCATTTCATTGGAAGGTGTTGCAGTACAATATTAGACCATGACTTTAAATCAGTCATGATGCAATAATAAGTAAGAAACATATACAAATATATACTGGTAGGTTTTGTGCAGTCTTTATTAATTTATAATGGCACCTTTGTAGCGTCTAGTGGGAATGGGTGTTGCTCCTTCACATAATTCAAGTTGGCAACTCTGAATATATAGTTGGTAGCATTGTCATAACAGTGGCTCCGTGGCTGCTGGAGATAATGCAAATTCTTGTGAAATTTTGTAATCCCTTTTTCTTGTTTCTTCACTGCTCTGAGCGTTCTCAAAAATTGCATCGGATGTATAGGCTATGATATTTTTCATGTATTAATAATGGCTTGGTCACGTGTACAGAGAGAGGATGTTGTGTGTAATGCCCAAGTGATTCATAATTTAAATTCCTCTCGAATGCCTTTGCACCAAAATGACGGCTGGCTACATATTCTTGAAGTAGATTGATTAATAAAACTCTTCTTGCAGAGATTATCCAACTTTAACATTCCTCATCTTTTGGGAAATTGTAGAATCTTAAATTTCGGTTTTTCTTGAACAGTGCAGGGCGTCCAGCTACAGCATTGTTAGCAGGCATTTGTGTTATTGTAGGCAAACCCAGCGAGTCACTACTCATGCCCGGGAGAGAAGAGGATGTAGCCATGTCTCTTGTCAAATGAATACTGACCACCAGTCTGACTGTCTCAGAAGGTTAGACCCTCCACCCAATCCACACCTTGACATCACTCGTTGGCAGGCTATCACGCTGCTTTTGAGAAACTCCCCTGGTATTTGATGGGAAGACCTCTCTAGTAATCTATTGGTCTTGGCCCTGTCCTCTCCTTCTACTGCCGTATTTATCTCAGTCTCTCTGTTAGAGTTTTCTATTCGATCTAGCATCAACAAAACCTGCTGTCTTACCTAACAGTGTGTATGTTCTTACCCTGCTGACTACGTGTAGGACTTGTAGTAAAGGTAGGTGGGAAGAAGATTCCTGAGGTAGGTTCTAACGTTGTTTATTATAGGCCACAGAGGGGAGAGAGTACAATGTGTGTGTCCCAGCCAAGCCGCCTCGAGTCTCTCTGACTACGTCACTTCCGGCTGGCTGGCGGAAGGATATGCAATATGTGTGTATCGAGGCAGGATGCTTTATTGGCGATACACACATACATATCAGTATGAATATACATATAAGAAATGCATAGAATGGCACATATATGAATAGGAGTGTAGAATAATGTTTAGAGGTGATATATGGCTGGCACTCGTTCTTGTAACTTGCGTACGTGAGAGTGCGTGGGCTATACGTAATTATTATCTACACCTCCCTCCCCCTTCAGGCTCGTAATACCTTATCGAGCTGACTCTGTTCTCTGGAGTCGTTCAGACCTACGTGGGAGCAATGAAGGACTCTGTTACCGGGTCCGTGCAAGACACAGGGGGCTCAGGGATATGGGGAAGGGGTCTACACCAGGGGGATTTATTGGGCGAAGGAAGCGACGGTTCCTCCAATACACTTGACCACTGGGTAGACGGACCTCATAGTCCGTGGACCTGCCGCAGCTCATGACGACCCCAACCTTGTTCCAGCGGAGAGAAGTCGGGTTTTGGATTCGCACTGTGTCACCGACTCTCAACCTGGGGAGGGGGCGTGCATGCTGGTTGTACTGTTCCTGTACCAACTCTGCACGGGCTGCTGCACGGCGGTCACAGTCCTCGGCCTTGGCCTGCCACTCTACTGCAAAGGACTGGGGGTGGGCAGGTACACATGACCGTAGAGGGTGACCATACAGGATTTGTGCCTGGGAGCGACCGGTGAAGCTTGGGGTGTTGCGAAGCTCCAGCAGCCCTCGGTCGAACTCCTCACAGTCAATGTCGCCGGTAGGAGCTGTCTTAACCCTTAACGTCCGGACCGCGGTCATAGACGGCCCCAGAAAGCGGCCGGGTCGTGTCTTACACCCCTGCCATGTGGTGACCGGGCGGGACGAAGCACCGCTATTGCCAATGTCGGCATTTACGAGCCCAATTTGGCGGGGTTTTTTTTACTTGGCTATACTTCACCACCACCCCTACTCATCCCATACATAAATTAGTGTGCTACTGACCGTGAAGATGGCTGAACGTGACTCAGAATTTTCGCGAGTGTCCGATTCGCTACCCCCTACCGCGCTGCCAAGTACATCATCTCTCGTGACTTCAACTCCCCGTGTGCAGCCTGCAAGAGCTCGCAGACCACCTGCTAGGCTCTCAGACTCTGCAATTGATAGGGAGTTGGAGGAATTGTCCGAGTTATCGCTTGGTAGTGACGACAGCGACAGTATTTATGATACGGAATGGCAGCTTGACCAGTCATCAGAGGGAGAAGTGTGTGAATCTGTATCCCACACAGCTCTTCCTTCAACATCAAGCGTGCAAGACGTATCCAACGTTGCAGCCCCTGTTGCAATTCCGTCCACGAGTGGGGTGGGAGCTTTGAGAGGTAGTTTGGGAGACAATCTTTTGTCTCCTATTGTTGCTACCTCTCACGTGGATGCAGAACAAAAAGCTTCCACCTCCAAACCCCACTACGGGGTTACTCCCCAAGGTAAGAAGAGGCCAAGGAGGAGGTTGGATTTTTCATCCTCCTCAGATTCTTCTTCGGATGAGGTGTTGCAAAGACGCTACACAAAGAAAGGTGTTGGAAGAGGGAAGGGGAAGGGAAGAGGGAAGGGTAGAGGGAAGAGAACAGAGGAGCAGCAGCAGCAGCTTATCTCGTCTGACCTGGACCCTGATAACCCACCAGACCTGACGCCATCTCCCCCCTCACCACCACCCCCTGCTACTCATGCTACTCATCCTTTGTGTGACAATCAGGGGGGTGAAGACTCATCACTGTTGCCTGCCCCCCCACTGTCGCCTGACCCCCCACTGTTGCCTGACCCCCCACTATCGCCTGACCCCCCACTGTCGCCTGACCCCCCACTGTCGCCTGACCCCCCACTGTCGCCTGACCCCCCACTGTCGCCTGCCGGTCCTACGTTGCCTGACGCGGCGGCGCCGCCACCACCACCACCACCTCCACCACCTCCACCACCAGCGGCAGGTCCTCGTGGCGCACCTCATCCTTACCTGTGGACGGATTGCGATGCGTTTGTGCCTGATATACCGACGTTTGATAACAGTCGGTCAGGTATTCAAGCCGTATTTGCCTGTCGTCCGTTGTCATCAATATTGGAATATTTTACTGCGTTCTTTGACGTAATAATGATGACATACTTGACGCAGGAAATAAATAACTTCAGACAATTCAGCAATCCACCAGATAGGGAACACAGCAAGATGTTGACCTGGACTGACGTGACTGTTGCTGAGTTGTATGTGTGGTTAGCTCTGACGATGCTGATGCCGCACGTCAGGAAACATCGCCTCAAGGACTTCTGGACCACTAACGTCCTTCTTTCCACGCCTGCCTTTGGAAAATATATGTCCCGGGACAGGTATAGGGACATACTTTCCTATATTCACTTCGCCCCCAACATGGGTCCACACCTGAAAGACAGGCTTTGGAAAATTAGGCCCGTTATGTCTATGCTCCAGGAGAAAATGCGAGGCTTTTATCGACCATTCCAGAATGTTGTTATCGACGAGTCTCTGGTGCTGTTCAGGGGACGAGTGTCCTTTATTCAGTATATCCCGTCAAAGAGGCATAGATTTGGCATCAAATTCTATGTCATCTGCGACTGTAAGACTGGCTATGTGTTGGACTTTATGCTTTATTCAGGTACGGATGTGGATATCCCGGGCCAGGACCGTCTTGGCTTCAGCGGGAGTGTTGTCAAGCAACTCCTGGGGGATTACCTTGACAACAACCACATCCTGTACACTGACAATTATTACACCTCTCCAGCACTTAGTCAGTTCCTTCTGCAGCACCAAACAGGATCCTGCGGCACCATTCGTGTCAATAGGAGGAATTGGCCAGTATTTCCCCCCACCCACAGGGGTGACCGTCTCATGAAGAAATCGGGGAAAATGCTGGCCATCACTTGGCACGATAAACGCCCTGTCCGGATGCTCACCACCGTCCACAGGGGCACGATGCTGGATTCTGGGAAGATTGAACACGGCACAGGTAACAACATCTTCAAGCCTGATGCTGTGCTTGATTATAATATAAATATGAGGCTCGTCGATAAGTCAGACATGATGGTGAGTGCCATCGATTGTCTGAGAAAAACCTGCAAGTGGTACAAGAAGGCTTTCTTCCACCTTCTTGACGTCACAGTGCTAAATTCGTACTTGCTCTACCTCCAGCAACACGCCGACAGCAGACTATCACTCCGGCAGTACGAATTGGAGTTGATAACCCAACTCCTACAGAAATTTAGCACTGTGCAACCAATGCAGCAGCACAGGCATGCACCAGCGGCGGGACGACCTGACAGATTGTAACAGAGTGCATACATGTTGCGCCACAGCCTAATTGATCTGCCAACCTTGGCATCAGGTCGTCCAGGTTATCGCCGCTGCCATGTCAGCAAGCACACGACACGTCGCACTCAGAAACTCAAGGAAACTCGTTACTGGTGTAAGGAGTGTCGTGTGCCATTATGCCCTGGAAACTGCTTTTCAGATTATCATGGACTGGAATTTATATAGAAGCAGGAAGTGATGGGAGTAATGCGAGTGAAGTGACAGTGACACTTGGTGACAGTGACACTATTTAGTTATAAGTGAAGTGACAGTGACACGTTTTTAGGATATAAGTGAAGTGATAGTGACACGTTTTTAGGATATAAGTGAAGTGATAGTGATTTGGATATAAGTGAAGTGATAGTGACACGTTTTTAGGATATAAGTGAAGTGATAATGATTAGGATATAAGTGAAGTGATAGTGACACGTATAATTTACGTTGAACATAATCAGTGATATTGACACAGAAAATGTTTTGCGTAAATACTCCCACACTTCTCTCCAGGGCATAAAATATTCTGGAATGGTTAGCTAACCACACTAAAACAGGGGCTGCAAAAGGTAGGGGGTACGACGGCACGCTAACACGGGATAAAAATGATTGAGTCACGTACCTCGCCGACCCGCTGTCACCACCCAGCCCAGCCAACGTCAGAGCCACTCCACCAGTGCGAACACCACCCCGCTCTCAGCCGTGAAGTGACCTTCATTCCTCACTTCATTTCTCGGCAACGGAGAGTCCCAGAGAGCTGAGGATGGTTTCATTGGAGAGAGGAAGAGTTGATGGTGAGTACAAGACCATATTTAAGTTGTTCAGTATCGTAGTTTAGACGTACGGAGTAAGTGAAGTAGAGTGAAATTGAGCGATTTTGGTAAAAGCGCCCGGACAGGGAGGAAGGCAAGGTGCACTAGCCCCGGACTGACAGTGCGGCTATCCATAGTTATCCCGTCGCGGAGGGGTTAAGGATGAGATGCTTCATCGATTTAACTGCAGCCTCGGCATGACCATTAGACTGTGGGTAGTGGGGAGAAGAGACAAGGTGATGTATTCCCCATCGTTCCATGGAGTCCCGGAACTCGCTGCTGATAAACTGTGGGCCCCCATCTGTCCGAAGTCTGAGGGGCACACCAACTTCCCTGAAGTAGCGGCTGAAGATCCAGATGGTGTTGTGTGCGGTGGTATCACCTTTGCAGGGGACGACAACAGGCCAGCCTGAGAGTCTGTCAGTGACCACAAGGAATGATTTCCCTGCCACTGAGAAGAAGTCAGCTGACATGGACTCAAAGGGCCTCGTTGGGTTGCTGTCGTTTACCAGAGGTTCATGCTGCTGACTAGGTTGTAGCTTCTGGCACGGTTCACAGGCTTGTACTGTGCTGGCGATGTCTGCGTCGATGCCAGGCCAGAATACAGCCTGTCGAGCCCGTCGCTTGGTGGCTTCCACACCTCTGTGGCTGTCATGGAGGCGAGCCAACGTACGGCGGCGAAGGGCTTCAGGAACTATAACTCTCGCTCCATACAGGACTAGGTCACCATCTGTTGACAAGTTGTCTCGGAGCTTCCAGAACGGGAGCAATGACTTGTGCTGCTCATACCGGTTACTTGGGAAGCCCGAGGTGACACACTCATGCAGGCGGATGTACACGGGGTCCACTCTGGATGCGTCACAAAGTTCTTGGAGAGTCCTATAGGTGTCCTGTGGGGGTGAGTTACCATTAGTCGTGACAGCGTTGACGGTGACGATGGCCCTGAGATGGGCTGTGGCGGCAGCACACGCCATTTCATCCTCTGGCATCGGGCGACTGACAGTGCATCTGGGATACGGAGCAACTTGCCAGCGCACCAGACGGCTGTGAAGAGGTAGGGCGACACTCTTTCCTTTAGGCGTTGAAGGCGAGGGTTCTCAACTGCGTGTAGCGTGTAAATGTTTAGTATTTTGAACCAGTGGGCGATGGTCCGTCATGAGGGTAAACTGTTGTAGTCCGATGAGATACAGTTTACACTTGGACATAGCCCAGACCACAGCTAACATCACCAGTTCGATGGTTGCATAACGGGACTCTGTGTCACTGAGGAACCTCGAACCACACTGCACTAGATGAAGATGGTTGTTGCCATGATCCTGTAGAAGGGCGTATCCAATCCCGTTGAGACGTGACGCATCAGTCTGTAGGATCACTGGTAGAGATGGGTCGAATGGAGCCAAGACGGGTGGGCTAACCAAGGCAGCCTTGACCCGGCCGAACGCTTCGTCGTGGTCGGCGGTCCATGTGAACGACCTCTTCACACTCATCAGGGGGCGTAGGGGCTGAGCTGCAGTGGCAATATCAGGGGTGAATTCCGCCAGCTGGTTTACCAACACCATGAACGAGCGGAGGTCAGTGATGTTGGCTGGTGTTGGGAAGTCCTTGATGGCACTGACTTTACCTGGGTCAGCAGAAATGCCTTGTCCTGAGAGCGTGTACCCACAGAAGTTCACGCTGTGTGCGGCTACCATGAACTTGTCCCTGTTCAGTGTGATACCGTATTCGCAACACCTTGTGAGTACCTCGTTGATCCGTTGCAGATGTGTGGTGAAGTCCTCGTCGTAGAGTAGCACGTCGTCGACAACCTTCACACAGTTCTGTACTCCTTGGAGGGCCATATCACCACGGAGGCAGAAGGCGTCACCCATTGCTGAGAAGCCCATGGGGCCACGGCAGTGCTGGAAGCAGCCGTATGGCGTAATGAAGGTTGTCAGGTGCTGGTCCTCTTCTTCCAGTTCCATTTGCCAGGACCCACTTAGAGCGTCCGCTGTAGTGAAGAACCTTGCCTTAGGGGTCACACTGCGGATGGCTTCAAACGGCGTCGGTGAAGGGTGGGTTGGGCGGGACACTTGGCTGTTAAGCTTGGTGAGGTCTACAGTGAGGCGGACTTCAGTGTTGTTTTTGGCAACCACAACGAGGGGATGGCACCACTCCGAATGTTCGTCTCCAGCTTGTAGGTTGTAGTTGGAGGCGGGGAACGTAGGCTACTGCTGGATATCCGTAACATCTTGAGGTGTCGGCGGCCAATCACTGTGATGTCTGCACCTGTATCTGGGAGCATGTCAAGTTGTGTAGTGGTGCCTCCGTAGGTCAGGTTCACAGTTGTCAGTGTGGGAGTTTTCTGGGGTGATCCCACACGTCGGCAATTAATTGTCTTCTGATGGTACGACCTGCTGTATGATGTGGTATCTCTGTCCTGCTTTGAGTTGTCCTGAGGTGCTGGCTTCTTGGATCTGCAGCACCTGTCATAGTGCCCCACACGCTTGCAGTTGTGGCACTGGACATTGGTAGCAGGGCAGGCTGGAGACCTCGTAAAATGGCCATGACGGCCACAATTGCCACACGTCTTGTCGGCGGCCGAGCACTTGCCCTTGTCGTGCTCACGACCACAGTTCCGATAGGCGGCCACTGATGCTGAAGACTGTTGTATGGCTGATGACTGGTCTCGCTGTTTGTTCCGTCTGTAGGTGGATACAGCGTTTATCTGGGACGAAGGGGCACGTATCGCTGATGTGGCACTTCTAGTGGCTTCATATGCACGACAGGTGTTGACTATATCCTGCAGGGATGGGGTTGTGTCAAGGGAGAGCAGCTTCTGCACAAGCTCCTCATCGCAAACACCCATTAGAATGGCCATCTTGAGTTGTGTTTCCTCGCAGGTTTTCCCTGGGCAGACGTCAATTTCCTCCGAGATGTGTCGTATCCTCACGTAGAAGTCACTGAATGATTCACCCTGTCTCTGCTTACAGTTCAGCAAGTCCCTACGACAAAGAGCTTCATTGCGAGAGTTCTTGATATGCTCCTGCAGCTCATCTAGGACTTCATCTACTGTCTTGTCAGTGTCGGGTGTGATACCTAGGGTGTGCTCTAGAATGCGCTGTGTTTCTAGGGTCAGGCACATACGCATCTGTATCAACTGTTTCTCCCTCGGCAGTTTCAGTTTAGTTAAGTCCACCATAATAGAATAGTCTGCCCAACGATGCTGCCATTCCCTGAACACCTGGAATGTTGGAGGTTGCCTGGAGATATTGACCAATCAGAGACGAGCATTAAAAATAAAGCTAGGCTCCAATTGCAAGCTAGGATTCGATAGAGTATAGCCTCTCTCTGCCTCCCATAGGTCTTATAACCATTGGATTTAGTATAACACACTTTCAAACACTGTACATGCATACGTTAGTGTTATAACAGGTATGCACAATTGTAAGCAAAGGTGACTTGCATGTTACCTTTTCTGTTTATTTCAGTGCATTTATATACTGGTTTTACATACACAAACATGCAAGCACACATCGAGGTACACATACTCATGCATCTACGCATTATACAAATGCATAACACATGCGTATGCCTTCGTATGTTATTTGGGGGGGTAACTGTCATATTATTTTCCTACTTTGGTGTGCTGCTGTACTCTAACCAGTGGAGATAGAAGACTTTTGTTTTCATATTCTGGTGTGTAAAATAAAGCTCTACAAACCTATAAGACTAATAACTAACCTTAGAGTAACTTTAAAGATCAGGTTGTATTTGCGGTTGTGGGTGAAGGCTGTCGTAACGAATTGCAGTTGTTATGGGTTAACGGACCCGTATTTGAAAATTGGAGGCTTCTGATTCCTCCTGACCATACCACGAAACAAGCTCCTTCGACATAGGTGATGTTTCGTTGCAATATTTGAAGGACTTTTTTAACTCCAATTTTCTGACTACAGCACAGGGTCCCTTAATGTAGGTTGATGTTAATAATTCCCCTCCAGTTCATTACAGTACGTTTTCATGAATACGATAACATTAGGTAGACTACTTACTATACTCGTATCTTTAGGGAAGAGTACATTTAGTACTATTGGCCAAAGGAAATTGTACACACGTTGCAGTTTTCTAGAACTTACAATATATTGAAAATAAATAGACCTAACTGCGACACATAATTATTAGTTTGTTTTGCACATTGCTAGAATCCTGACAGGAGTAGTTAGGCTGCCTTCAGATGCTGCTTCAGTGTTGCCAGATGCTATTAGTACTGAAATTTCCTGGGATTCTGACCCAAAATTTCAGTCGAGACTAGTGGGATATAGGTAGATTCTCCTATCAAGGAATTATAATGATTTTCTTTAATTTTATGGTACTTATAATAATTCGTGGGTTGAATAGAGATTAATTTGATAACACAAACTTTTTATTGAAAAGCACACACTACTTATCATAGCAACAAACAGGCATTAAAATATAGGATAGAAATGGGTCACTGGTGTTTATGGATTTTATACGGTCACAGCAATGGAATTTCAGTAGAATACATACAATTTTCATTATTTCGGGAGATCCATTAACATTTCTGGAGTGGCAACACTGCTTCTTGACGGCTAAGCAACCTCATTTATCAATATTTAATTAATGGGACTAAGTTGATATCCTGATTATACCCTTCCTTAAAATGGAGAAGCATCAAACGGTCGTGGTTGTGCTTCATTATATTTTAATATATAAGTTTTTAATTAATAAATAGTATTTAGGCCAAATATGGTAGGAATAGTTGAGTACAATAATTGTCACCTCGTACAAATCTAGTTCAGGTTAAACTGTAAATATTTATTTCTTTGGTAACGAGATGGTAAAACATTTGTAATGCTATCGTATATACAACATTGTTATAACTTTTTTAACTATATCAAAAGTCCAGTACATTATTTTGCTATTTTTAGTTAACGGTGTTGTACAGTCGGCAGCATAAGTTCGCATCATTTCCACCTTCGTATGTATCAGCTCTATTGAAGTTGTAACACAATTTGAATGCAGAGATGACGGATATACTACACATATTATAAATTACTCGTGTTGTTAGGATAGAAACTGATTCAGAATGCAACTATCTGGGGAGATGGAGAGGAAGGAAGAGGGGAGAAAGGGGAAGGAAGAGGGGAGAAAGAGGAAGGAAGAGAGGAGAAAGAGGAAGGAAGAGGGCAGAAAGAGAGGAAGGAATAGAGGAAGGAGGGAAGAGAAGGAAATGTAGAGAAAGAGGAAGGATCTTTATTCTGTACATAGGCTACTGTAGGCATTGTTCTGCTGACTGATTCATATACGAACCAGATAATATTACTAGAAAAGATTGGTGTAAGGAAATTAATGCACTCAAATTTATAGTTACGAACCTTTGATGTCACATGTAATGGTGTATACGAATTCAGTCGAGGTCAATAATAATTCACATTGTCTAATTTTTTCACGTTCACATATATGATTCTTTTAAGTATTACATGGCTGTTTGTATTAAATAAAAATATGTTAGTTAACCAATTTATTAAAGAGGAACAGAGGGAAGCTGTCAAACTCTTAAAGAGTTACCCCTATATTGATGATTATATATGACCGCGACTGTACATAGATCTGCTGAGAAAGTAATTAAGCATTGAAATGCGTACAGAACTTTCTTTGTATGTCGTACTAAATTACTTATATAATTTCCGTTAACCTTAAGGGAATCATGTAATTTTGATACATTGGAGTGCCTCAATTCCTCCAAAGCATGCCAGGAAACAGGACCAGATGGACAAATATAATAGTGTTCTGTTGCTTGGAGTAGTTTGGAGGAATCAGTTGCTTCAAATTTGTTAACACGACAACACCCTCTGTAAGGGCCAACCTATTGGGTCTGTATTATTTATATAATGTATGTCTTCAGGTATCGTTTATTGTAAACCTGCCAGTTCACCGCTCTTTATGGTAGTTGTTAAATATTGGGGGAAGTCCAGTTTACCGTTTTATTCAGTTTCATTGCTTCAATCTTGGAGGGTTTTATTGAATTTTCGAGGCTGTAGAAGTTTACTTGAGGAGGAAGGTCTAGTGGACAACTCACTCTACTTCCAGACTTCACACAGAACAGGAACTCAGGTATTGTGCTCTTGATAAAATGTATAGTGTTTATTTCCTCGTGTGTTGACTGTTGACTACCATACTGAAAGCTGGTTTACTGACAGGGAATTTACTGTGTAGATAATATTATGTTTCCTTGGTGTTAAAGTAACTTGTCTATTATTGATTTAATTATTAAAGGCCAATGTGTTTCATCGTTTGTTAACGTGCTTATGAAAGTTAATTTCAAGGGAATTGGCTTATGTACATATTTAATTTAAGGATCCTACACCAGCCGAGGGCCGGGTCGGTGAGGCATCCCTTCAACCCAGTTACGTGTCAGCCCAGGTCGTCCATGTGTTTTGTGTCCCGTGGTTGTGATTCGGGTTCACTGCTAGCTCCATGTTCCCAGAATTGTGCCTTCGATTCTACAGGAATCACCGATATATTCAGGAGAGGCTATAGACCTGCTGGTAACGAGACTATACACGAGGGTTATATTTATTGAATGTGTATTTATTTAATGTTAATTAATTTCTTGTGTTGGATTTAAAGTGTTAATATATGTGTAATTTTTATGACTGAGTTTCTTTTGGTATTCCTTGTGTGGAGGTGAGAGAACTTTTATTCTGGCCTTTACACCCTCTTAATATTATTTAACTGAAGCCAATATTAGTTAATGGAAGTGTTGTAGAAACACATGATTCTCAGTGTGGTCATTCATACTGTCAACAACATGCAGTATATGAGAAGTTATAATAATTTTAGGAGAGCTTCTTGCTACGTTTTATATTTTATCCTTTGGGTTTATTGGCGTCGAGAAGTGGCGGCCCCATCGCCCACCGTCCGTTATTGTACAGTCAGCCTCTTTGGGCCGTAGGTTAAAGAAATATAATAAGGGTCCTTACTGGATCTCTATGAATTCTCCAAACTACTCTGAGCAACAGATTCCCTATTAGAAATACTGAAGGATTATTTTGGAGGATTCATAGAGCTCCAGTAAGGACCCTTATTTCTATGAAAAGTCCACACTCAGGATTCGAACCACAGCCTTGCACATTGCTATAGACCATGTCGCTAACCACTACACCATCAACACCACCAAAGGAGTTGAAAGAAATATTGATTTCCATATGTTAGTGTGTACTTCACTGTATGTATGTCCACGGTAAGGGGTTACAATTAAAATGTTGATCATCATTCCGTTGCACTATGGGGGGAAGAAGGGTAAAAATCCTGTTGTGGTAGCAGTGGCAACCCCAGGGCTCCTGAGACCATCAGTACATAGTGAGGTTATTTCAACTCTTTTGGTGATGTTGGTTGTGTAGTGGTTAACGGCATGGTCTAGCAATGTGCAAGGCTGTGCTTCGAATCCTGAGTGGGGACTTTTTATAGAAATATTTATTTCCACATGTTAGTGTGTGCTTCACTGTAAGGACCCTTATACATTTGTTTTTAAACTAGGGCCCTTTTATCCCTTATGATACAAGGGGACAGTGAAGGTTGAGGACCCAAATATTGTACAACAATGACCCAACCAAAGTCTCAAACAGCCTCGGAGCTGGACCCCTTATTGTCTGTCAGTGTTTCTGCACAAGAGCCTCCAAACCCCTTGAAAAATAAAAAAGATAAATGTGATATTGATGTATATTTTGCAATCATTGTGGCTTGGTAGACGATTCATTGCAGTACATCCAGGATAATGACCTCTTTCCATATAGCCTGTGTAAGAAAGCCTGCTGCCAACCGTACATCAGTGTTTTTATTCCTCCAACATAGGCCGGGATAAGGACCAGATAAATAAAAAAATAATGGTGTCCTATTACTTGGCATAGTTTGGAGGAATTGGTTACTCCATACTTACCAGTTATTCCATTAAATATGAAAGGGGTGCAGGAGTAGGGGACAGGATTGACAGGGGGGGAGGGGGGTGCGTGAATAGGGGACAGGCTTTCTACCCACCCCAAGCCTGTCCCCCTATTCCTGCACCTCCTTAATTATGGTCCCGGAGATTGTTTTTGGCAGGTTAGAAGGTCACTGATTCCTCGTAACTAGGATATACAGTACCAGACATAAGACTCCTTCAGAGGCACTATAGTCTGTGCAAAATTTGTGTTCCACTATAGCCTCTATCTATCTAGCTATGTCGATCTGTCTATCTATCGCTATTTCTATCTATCTAACTATCGCTCTATCTATCTATCTAACTATCGCTCTATCTATCTATGTATCTATCTAACTATCGCTCTATCTATCTATGTATCTATCTAACTATCTATCTATCTATCTATCTATCTATCTATCTATTTCTATCTATCTAAGCATAAGAGGCCAAAAGGAACAAAAGTTTTGAACAGGGTATAATAGTGAATGAGTGTCGTGGAGTAGTCTGGAGGAATAGACCTTCAAATTCACCAAGCAAAGACACTGGACTAATTACTAAGGTGTTGTTGAAGTTCCCCAAGCTGTCTGGCCCAGCAGCCCCGTGGACTATATATAAGGGATTTACTGCATCTGTTTGTTTTCACTTGGGGAATTGGGTTAAAAATAAGGTAAATGATGTTGTTGCACGGGTTCATGTTATTCCGTTTATGGCTTTCATAGCGTGAATTTCAATTTGAAGATATTTGATTTCCAGTGACACGATGATATAAAGATGGTTCCAATTATTTTAAAATGGATATCTGCGGTATCTGTTTGGAACCTTATTTAGCCAGTAATGACACTTTTCCTAATTAATTTTCGTATACTCAGTCATTTTTATTGAGGTAGGTAATGTTCATCATCAATTGACTTGGGGGAGTTTTTAATCAGCCTGTATAGATAGATATACAGCCTATTCTAACACCCGTAGTTTAAAAAAAATTGAGGTCCCTTACTGGAGCTCTATGAACCCTCCTAACTATTCCAGGCAACAGATTCCCTATTCGAAACACTGAAGCGTTTTGTGGCCTGGATTATTTGGAGGGTTCATAGAGCTCCAGTAAGGGCCCTCAAATGTTTTAAAACTACGGGTGTTATCCCTTAATTGTGCAAGAGTTTTTTATACGTATTGTGGTGTTATCTTTCTCTTCATAATTTGTAGAACATCGACTTACCATTTTACATGTTCTAGATATTGCGAATACCATAATTAAACTTGTGTAGGTTATGGATTTAATGTGAAAAATGTGTAATGTGTTTGCTTGGCTTTGAGTGTCGTGTAGTTTATGGTGTTAAGGGGGTGTGAGAATAGGGGACAGGCTTGGGGGGGGAATGGGGGGGTGCGGGAATAGGGGGACAGGCTTGGTGTGGGTAGAAAGCCTGTCCCCCTATTCCCTCAACCCCCTAACCCACAAAAAATAATCCCACAAAGCCTGTCCCCTACTCCCGCACACCCATTAAGTGTACCCGCGTTGCCATAACACAGTTGACCACACGATTTCTTACACTCCAACCAACCAACCACAAATAACACCACTACCATTCACATCTACCAAAACAAATTTCACCTACCATACAGAACTCAATCACCAACTACCACAACAAACCTCACCTACCACAGCAGCTACACACACACACACACACACATTCACACATTCACAGACATACACATACTCACTCACTCACTCTCTCACACATACAGATATTCACAGACACACGCATACTCACTCACTCTCTCTCACATGATTCTGTAAGTACTGCAATGAATGGCCAACCAAGTGACTGTCATTGCAAAACAACAAACCAAATAATATTAGAATGCGAATACGTAGTTTTTCTTTTTCTATATTATACAACCTCAAATTGCGTATACGATTTGTTGTGTGGCCTTTTAATAGTCCAGTCACTGTCTCAATTCGTTGTTCAGGTGAATCATGTGCAATTTTGGTTCATAAAATTAACTCAAATAGCTCGCTTTTATTCACCAGGTTGCAGTACATTAGACCTTGACTTTACATGGTTGCTAAAATGAATAAGATAGTCAGTCTTTCGTTTGTGGTATATATACTTGAATGAGAATGGTGAGGAATTCAACCATCAAAAGCTAAAGGAGAAATGACTATACTCTGTTCAAAACTAATGTTCCGCTGGCCTCCTATGCTTAGATAGATAGAAATAGATAGATAGATAGATAGATCGATAGATAGCTAAATAGATAGTTAGATGGATAGATAGAAATAGCGATAGATAGACAGATAGAAATAGCTAGATAGACAGAGGCTAGTGGAACACAAATTTTGAACAGACTATAGTTCTTCCATGTTTACAATAATCTTCACTTTGGTGTCAGCATTAACGTTGTCACTTACTGTACCTTCGACTGCAGTACATAGTTTAATAAAATACAGGATGAAGTAGTTATAAAGTAATTGTGTAATAAATATTTTTGAAGGTTGAATATTGATGTTCACTGATAATTTAAAGGTTTAGTATTGGTGCCTATCATGATTTAAACCTTCAGCCCTGGTGTAGCCTATAGGTGTTTGCAAATGTACAGTTGCCAAAAAAGGTATTGCGACAAATCTTGATAGAACTTTAACTATAGTAATATCCACAACTATTTGTAGGGACTATAAGCATGTATAACAGAAGGAAATATACATATCCTTCTGTAATACATACTTTAAAATCCCTACAAACAATTATGGACTTTAATATATTTAATGTTGTATCAATAGTTGTCGCAATACCTTTTTTGGCAAATGTATTTCAGAAACCAGGATCAATTTAATTAAACAGTGAAAGCTATTTGAACGTGATAAAATGTGTGTAAAATAATAATACTTTACCGATGGCCGCAGAAATTCATACAGAAGCTCTTAGTTTCGAGGGTTAGGTTAGGTTAGGTTAGGTTTACTACATATATAAATGGAAGACTAGGAAATGAACACATTATTTGGTGTTTAGTTTTCGACATCATCGACATGTTTCGGGTTATCTTTGTGGTAAAGGTAAATTGTGGTAAAGGTAAAGGGAATGGAACTTTTATGTTATTCACTGCCTCCAGCCGTATTGTGTGGTTGTGAGGTGACAGCCTGTGTGCCGGTGTGAGGCGCTCATCTATGTTGGGCCGGGCGGTGACCGGTGTGTGGTAGAGCGACGTTCTGTGTGGTGCAGTCTGGTGGACGGAACGTGACATGAGGAGGGTTGTGACCAGGTGTGAAGGTTGACACCACGCCTTGCCTTGCCTTGTGTGTGTGTGTGTGTGTGTGTTGCCCAGGAGCCAGTGTGGAGACTACTGTTTACATAGTTAGGCGGTGGATTAAGTTTAAGGGTCAGGAGTCATTGGAGTCGTTATTGGGTTTACCGGCTGCTAGACTAGATATGCTTATTACCCGGGTCTAGGTAGGACTATTTAGATTAGATTAGATATATTAGATTTAATGTTAGGGTTGTTTATTTTCTTGTTTTATTATATATTGTAAAAAATATGCTTATGAATCCTTTTAACCCTGTTCATTTATACTTCACCCATGTTCACAGTGTAAAACTCAGTATACGTGTGACAGAAGTATTTTTAGAATAATGACCTGTTTCTGTAAGAATTCCTATAGCCAACCGTACAGTTAATCAATATAAATGATACTGAAGATAATAGCTGTTGACAGAATTGTGGGATGGATCAGGACAATTATTGACGCCCAGTGTTACCCCTCTCCCTGTCGGTTAGCCTCAGTGAATGAATGGTTTTATCTTCATACTTGTGAGCTTCCATTCCCTTATCCATTGTTATCATTGTACAGTCGCCGATCATAGCGACGCCCCTCGCCTTGAAGTACACTGGCCAGCACTGCCGCGTGGACAGAGGCTCACACTTATTCTGATATATAGCACCGCTGTTATTATTTAGCTCGAAACAATCCACGTGTGTGAGAGAGTAAGTATCCTCGATACACTAGCACATGAAGTAACTTTGTTGCTTAAAGAACTAAATCAATTGAATCTCTTAAATATGTGAACCCCTGTACCACGCGGCAGTGCTGGCGACTGTACAATGAACTAAAAGCACAAGGTTTAGTTTGCATACAATGATTATTTTGATATAATTACTTTATAGCCCACTGCCTTCTCCTTCCCCCACACTGAAGTAGTGGCTGCGGGTTAGTTATGGGTCAAGGAGAGGGTCGTTGCTATTGTCAGGAACTGTACAATGTACCCGATGTATAGATTTGTGTTTATACTCCTCCCTTCCCTCCCCCACCTCTACCCAATGCATCCATTAATGTTGTCATATTTTACCTTGTCTCCCCAATTCATATTATATTGTTATTTATATATATTTGTAGAGACATAAGGTAGTTCATGGCTAATGGTAGCTTTTTTTTAAATAATTAATCCCTTTATCTGCTTAACTGTTGCAGTTTGGATGTGGTTTATAATGGCAAATTATTGGCTGGTGTTTGGTAGTTGTTGATATAATTAATGGTGTCCATATCTTCGCTGTATAATGCCGTCACAACCTTGATGTGGTGTCTCCTTTAGGGGGAAGGCTAATACACTTTTGGTGAATTGGAGCGTCATGAATGAAGAGGTCATGAAATGGAACTAGATTAAACAAAATGAGTTGGCTATTGCTTTAAGGAATAGTGGTTGCAGATTTACGAACACTGTAGAGTTGTTAAGATTTTATGTAGTGTAAAATTATGGTGAAATGAAGAGGTCAGAGGCATTTAAATGTTTTGTAATGTGTTCCATGAATGTCTCTTGATAGTTTATTGTGCTATTGGCTAGGTGACATGCTCCTACTACTAGTGGTGGTGGTGGTGGTGACATGCTCGTGGTGGTCTGGTTTTCATGAGTCAAACCTTGTACTGGAATCGTGAAGAAGCAGCTGTGTTGTGTTGTGTCATCTCTACATTGTATTCAGGTAACTGTTTCCCTCGTATGTTTATTTGTTACCCTTGTTTTTTTTTAGTATATAATGTTTGGAAGAAAAAATAAAATGGTTATTCTCCTTCGTCTACAAATTGTTATGACAGTGATGTAGGGATTTATTACTCTGCATTAATAAGATAGTTTATAAATAGGTTGGTGTTCCTGTAGTTTGGAGAAATAGGAATTAGTTATGGGAAGAAAATATTTATATAATGTATCGGTGTAGTAGTGTAATGAGGCGAAGTATTAAGGGGGAATTAGGGGACAGGCTTGGGGTGGGATGGGGTGGTATAAAGCCTGTCCCCTATTCACGCACCCACCCATAACCCCCCCAAGCCTGTCCCCTACTCCCACACCCCATTAATGCATATCTTATTGATTTTTGCTTTTATTGGCAAGTGAAGGTGTTGACAAATGAGCTTCACACACACACACACACACACACACACACACACACACACACACACACACGTGTTTGTGTATAATATATTATATATTTCAGGTTGTTCGTTCCTGAAGGGTTTGAATGACGGCAGTTTTGTACTGAACCACTCAAAACAAATTTAATAATAATAATAATTACAGGATGAGGGACATTATGCCAGACTAAGTAATCCCTGTACCATGATGATCCAGTAGTAATTATAATGAGTTGTGGAAGTTTGAACGTTAAAAGTTAATTAAGCGTTTGACTTTTCATTTCACCATAACATAACACAACACAACACTAGGTGAATAAATCTGGAGCAAATTATCCCTCAAAAGGTGGCAAAGTAATTTTATTTCATCCAGTTCCATTTCATGACATACTTTGGAGGAATCAAGACTCATCAGTTATAATGCCAACAAGGTATAAATAATATAGATAGATAGAGATATATAAAGAAAGAGATAGATAGATAGATATAAAGAGATTGATGGATAGATATAAAGAGATAGATATAAAGGGATAGATGGATAGATATAAAGGGATAGATGGATAGATATAAAGGGATAGATGGATAGATATAAAGAGATAGATAGATGGATATAAAGAGATAGATAGATAGATATAAAGAGATAGATAGATAGATAGATAGATATGAGTTATTACTCACTTTTTGAATAGTATTTAAGCCATTCTTCTTAATTTATTTCCCTCTAAGGTTTGTCTAAATACCATTACATCATTTACCTCGCATACATTTTTTATCGTTTGAGGTAAACCTCCACAAATTGCACTGCCACCCTTTCAATATACAACGATACACTTGTGCTCTCCATTAACCTTTAACATTACTTTTTTCGTATTTTATAAAGATTGACTCAAACACGTTCTTTCTAGTCGTATTGCAGCCCTTAGTTTTGTTGTGTTTTGCTTCACATACCACCAATGTCCATACAACTTTGATATTCCCTTATACTCCTGTAAACCACTCGCATCTACTGAATTACGTTCTTATACACACTTTTCATCTTTCTTGCCTTCCACGGTATTCACACTTTTCTTCTTGTCTGTTTAACTTCCAGCCACTGTTAACATATTCTTACTTATCTGTGCACTGGCCATTTCAATCTGCAATAAACAGATACATCATTACACTATTTATTTTCTTCTACCTTTAAGGGGGTGCGGGAGTAGGGGACAGTCTTGGGGTGGGTACAAATCCTGTCCCCTATTCCTAAACCCCCCACAACCCACGGCTTTATTTTATCATTACATTTTTCTTCATACCTCGCCTCCATTTATTTTTACCCATCAACTTTATTATTAAACTCAATTCCATACTGACATTTATTCTTTCATTACTATTTATAATATATCCCTTTATTTTATTATCAATCCTGTATTTATATCTCAACAATACATTTATTCTTTCAGGTTAAGGGGGAGTAGGGGGACAGGCTTGGGGTGGGGTGGTAGAAAGCCTGTCCCTTATTCCCGCACCCCCCCATAACCCCCCAAGCCTGTCTCCTTACTCCCGCACCCCCCAAAACCCCCCAAGCCTGTCCCCTACTCCCACACCCCCTTAATATTTACTCTAATCATCTATTTACTAGTTTTTAATAACTACATACACTTCAAACATTACACATGTATGCCAATCACATATTCCTATTTATCACTGTCACTAACATTTATTATGCACTTTAAACGTTTATATTCGGATCCATTTCTTATTTATTATGCACATTAAACGCTTGTATTCCTACATACATATAGATTTCTTATTTATATTACCAATGCGTTTTTACATTTTTTTTTTCATTTCCTACTACATATATGACAAACGACCCAATGTATTCCTTTAACAACTTTTTTTTTTATATACATTACCTCCAATACCATATTGCTTTAAGGGGATGTGGGAATAGGGGGACAGGCTTGGTTTTTTTTTTGTTTTTTTTTTGGGGGGGGCAGGAGTAGGGGGACAGGCTTGGTTTTTTTTGGGGGGTGAGGGAATAGGGGAACAGGCTTTCTACCCACCCCCAGCCTGTCCCCCTATTCCTGCACCCCTCAGTCAACCCCCAAGCCTGTCCCCTACTCCCACACCCCCTTAAATTACCCACCACAACAGAGATATTGCTCCAGAGGATAAAACTCATTGCCACCTCCGACACTATTCACTATACGGAACAAAGGACAGTTGCAACACTTAAACTTCCTTTTACGACAAGCAGAGATACTGGGGAGGCATTCGTCTACCTAATAATAGGTAATATTAAATTCTACAATCGACACCATTTCTTAAAACACGTTAATCATCGAATAAACACAAGTACCAAAATACCATATCCACAGCTTACATTAATATACTAATTTGTGTTTCACTTGACGAGCCCTTCAACTTTTTATTTCTATACTTACTTCATCACTTGACACATGTGACCACACCACATTTGCCCCAGACTGTGTACCTATGAACATTTAAACACTCTTTGCTTCTTCACACCTCCACTGCTACATTTACACACCATCTGCATACTCTACACAACCAACCTTATACAACACTATAGGTTTCTCTTTTGGCAACACTAAAATATTTGCCATTAACCAATTCATTGTAACATTAATTCTTAAACGGGTAGTGTATTTATCCTATAACTGCACAACATTATTCTATACAACACGCCATCATCATTTATTTAATTCTTAGTCATACGTTGCATGAATCAAGACACTTTCATTTATCCTCAGTGTATTTACCCCCTTCAGCTGCCAACGTCTATCACTATTGTCCCGACTTATACCATTCATTCAGTCAACAACCCATACGCAATTATTTCATACTAAAACACACATCGAACCTCCAATATTTCACCAATAACGGCATTATTTAACCCCTAAAGACCGGTTGACGTGATAGACCGTCTTACGGTAGAAACTGGGTCACACCATATACCGTCACAGCGATTTAGCGCTATTTCGCGCCCTATAGGGCTAGTTTTTCTTGTCGTTGGGCGAGAAAATACACTCACAATATCGATCCGCTACCCACTCAGTCGATTCTCGGACCCCACGATGGCTGGGCGATTTTTAAGTAATTGCCCTTGTCCGAATTTGTGCTCTAACGATCGTAAGACAATACCGTAGTGAATATATGTACGTGAGTGACACCATGATATTCCTACAAGGTTACAAATTATTATTTAGTGTATAGATCATGACACACGATATATAATGGGGTAGTAATAAGAAAATAACACCACAAAACACACCCATACAGGCACAATTGATAGTAAATATACGTGTTTCCTACGGTACAAGTCGGTTTGTTTATCATTTTCTAAGTGACAGTTACACAATGATATATTCCTACAAGTGTTCATACTATTTTTAGTGTTGAAATCATGACATACGATACATAATAGTAGTAATACGAGTGAGTTGACAAGGGACTTAGGCGGGAAACTGAACTCCATGCCGCAGTCACACCGCACTCACGCGTACACACAGACACACCCCTGTCTCGCTCACAAACATGGTTCACTTAAACTCGCCCTATCTCCACAACTATTCATCGTACAGCCCTCCCGATGGTACCATTGGAAAGAGGAAGAGTTGAAGGTAAGGATGGAATAATTTTGAAGTCAGTACACTATATAGGTTAAGAGTGTGAGCGTTGTGAATATAGGGCAAATCGAGGAATTTTGACGCTAGCAGCAGGGTAGAAATGTGGAGGCAAGGACCCCCCCTATCGGTCTGCAGGGGTTAAAGGGGGTGTGGGAGTAGGGGACAGGCTTGGGGGGGGACTGAGGGGGTGCAGGAATAGGGGGACAGGCTTGAAGTGGGTAGAAAGCTTGTCCCCCTACTCCCACACACCCTTAAATAACACCATCATCAAACTCTCAAAATAACATACCCTAATCTCTACTCATCAAAAGGTGGATACGAAGCTCCTATCACGTCACATCAACAACATGCTCTCACTGACGAGATCCGACAACACCCCGAGCAAATAAGGTTTTACATACCTACTGTCCACCACCAACATAATTCTATCAATATTATTTATACACAAATATAAATGGACTAAAACAATTCGCCACCTATGACACACAACACACTGCATCAAAACCAACCTGTGCAAACTTCACAGCACGGGAGAGTTAAAACGTAAGAGATTCACCATGGTCAGGTCCAAACAAGGAACACGTAAGCCAGCCAATCGATTTAATCATTGCTTTTCAACCTGGTCGTCGCAGGATCATTTCCAGGGCTATTTGGAGGCCGGACCTAATTTTTGTTTTACATTTATATGTACACATACACATATATAATTACATATATACCACTACTCTTAAATATTTCTCCTCATTTTTTTTTCTTAATGGACTACACTTCCATGACCACATTTCTTATGCCCAAACTCTGTGTTCTCTCCAGTCACATAAAATATATGGATCGTAATGTTTCCACACTTATATGGATCTTATATGCATCTCACATTTCATAACTTCCATTATTACAACATCTGTGGCCCTACTCTCCATCTTTTCACCTTTTAAATTAAATGAACTTCGTCAGCCATTTCTACCATTATATATTCCCTCATATTAATTAATGAGGCCAAGGTGGTTTCCGCTGGGGGAACCTCTCATTTGCCACACACACACACACACACACACACACACACACACACACACACACACACTCTAGGTATACTGAATGAACCAAAACCTGTCAACTTATACATACCACGTGTAGAGTTGCAGCAGTTTGTATGTATGTCACCATCCATATTCAGTAAGTCAATCCATTACAGTATGTACAGTCAAAAGTACTGCAACCTGGTGAATAAGAGCGAGCCATTTGAGTGAATCATATGAACCAATATTGCACACACCAACGGCTATAGTTTCGGATCAGTTTTCGAAGCCATCTCATTGGAAGGTGTTGCAGGACTATTGACCATGACTTTACCACCACCACTCACAATGCTGGGTTGGCCAATGACGACCAGGTCCTGTGGGATGATACATAAACCTTGTTAGTGCATTATTTTCTTAACGCCCCTGTCATGGTGTATGACATTTTTTAAAGCTTCTGATTCCTCCTGACTATGCCACGAAACAACCTCCTTCCACATAGGTTGTGTTTCGTGCCAATCATTTAAGGACTTGTTTATCTCCACTTTTCTTGCTACATCACAGGGCCACTAACTCCTCATATAAACTATACAACCTCTACCTGTGCTCTAATTTGTCCTACTAAATGAATTCAGTGGTACTCGTAATATGGCTCACTATTGTCTCTAGGGAATCATGTTACACTCCCTGTCAAATTTGTGTCCCAATCTCCTGGCAAGATGATTCGTATACAGCCTAGGTTCCAACAACTGTCAGTCTCCCTACAACACTTACTGCTTCGATTCATCAAGGCTCGGCTCGTTCTGATTCACTGTGTAAATGATCACGACACAATTTTGACCGCCAGTGTATAGTCTGACAATGACACACGTACCCCATTCACCCTCGCTCAGTTACTCGCACTTTTAGCTGGTAAAATGTGGAGTAATAAGCAGGGTTATCTTACAGTGATTGTGAATGGTCCATCTGATATTATCTGCTGTAACATACCCCTACTTTCTACTCCATATTTTACAAGCTAAACAGAGAGTAACTTAACAGGGGTGGGGTATGTGCATCATTAAAGAGAGAGAGAAAGGAGGGAGGCAGGGAGAGAAGGGGAGTGATCATTAACACACTATGCCTGTACACCTCCATCGTCAACACCACAGATGTTCTTGCATACAACCCTACGTCTCGCAACTCAACTTCAAAGCCCACTTACAACACATATTTATTAACACTCCTGCTACACATGGCAAAAACATATTGTATAATGACAATCTAAATTTAACTATTTTACTCTTGCCTTATTTGTATTTACCTTACAATAATAAATAACCAAACCATTAATTGCATTATTTTACATGTGATTGCCTAAATCATTGACAACCCTTACTCATAACATCATGAAGCTAAACACTACTAATGACACTCATCACCTCACCACATTTCAAACACATCTTAGGAATGGAGAATCACTGACTTCACTTTACTCTTCTCATACTAAATCCTGTTCAAAACTTTTGTTCCTTTTGGCCTCTTATGCTTAGATAGATAGATTGAGCGATAGTTAGATAGATAGATATGTAAATAGAGATAGTTAGATAGATAGAAACAGCTAGATAGACAGATAGAAATAGCTAAATAGATAGAGGCTATAGTGGAACACAAATTTTGAAAAGACTATAGTAATTATACCTGTATAATATTATACCACATTACCTCGTCAACTATACAATGTCCCCATATAAATGAAGTGTGTCTTTGCTTTATACATAACTTCCCTATAATACAGTTGGGCAGCAGAAGTGAACCCATTATTCAACGTCAACTTCCGATCCTCCATAAAAACACTTCTTTAATTCCAATTCTTCCAACCTGTTATAAATGTGTCACCAACCACTCTGTACATTGTTGTATTAAACACTGAGGAGGAATCACTAGCCGACAACACGTTCACATCATCTTTTCCCTCGTTATTTGCTTCACTGCCACTTCCTCTCAACAAAATAATCATTCATGCTCCTACAATTGTGAAATAAGATTGCCGTTTCAAAACATTTACATTTCTTACCTTATAAAATCATATATTTCATTTACTATATGTACAGTCATGGCTGATAGTGCTGGACCAGGGTCCAAGGAGTGTTGGAGAGCAACTGAACAGAGTTCCAACAAATGAATTTTCCAAACCATTCTCAACGTTGACAGAAATTTAATACACTCACTTTTTTAACTCTGTTCAGTTGCTCTCCAACACTCCTTGGACCCTGGTCCAGCACTATCAGCCATGGCTGTACCATAACATTAAACAATTACGCTACATTCCTCTTTACACCTTCCCTTGACAACACACAACCATTTTCATTACCCTAATATAAACTTCTTAAAACATGTAGTTACCTTTTATACCATTACATAACTTTCCTACTTCATTGCTAAATTAAAATATGTACATCTGTCTATAATGATACTACACGTGCACAGCAACATCTCGTTTTTTACATGTAAAACGCACGCACAAAATCTATCAATATTCCACAACCTACGTCAATAAGAAGATAACACATGTTCTCTTTATCATGCCTACTCGCATTGCTCACATTTATATATCACCACTTTCTGTCTCATACACGTATAAGTTAAGGCAAAAGTACACTGTTACTATATATGGGCCCACTCATTCCAAGCATTATATTATTTACACCCGTAGTTTTAAAACATTTGAGGGCCCTTACTGGAGCTCTATGAACCCTCCAAATAATCCAGGCCACAGAACGCTTGAGTGTTTGGAATAGGGAATCTGTTGCCTGGAGTAGTTTGGAGGGTTCATAGAGCTCCAGTAAGGGCCCTCAAATGTTTTAAAACTACGGGTGTTAGTCCTGTTTCCAGCCAAACTTTACTATTGTTGCCCACACTAGTGACTGTACAGTGCCGGACTAATGAATATTGTGTCCTTCAGCCACCCACACTACACCAGGCTTCTCAACCACGTCAGGCTCGGACAACGAAACACCAAAACATAATATATATTCTGATTTCTTTCAAAATTACGTAAATCGGATTCTAAGGCAATTTTTGTTTGTATTATTTCTCTTCTTGGGGAATTGCAAAGTCACACAGTGTTATTCCTCCAAACACCAGATTCACTATTAGCAACATTACGGCCGTCTGCTTCCTCATATGATTACGAGGAGTCAGTAGCCTTCCAATTTACCAACAAGACAATTCCCCTTATCAAAAAATAATAACCTTAATGTGATTCGTGTTTCTGATTTGCTGACGCCTCCACCAGGCTCGTGGTCCCATTTAACAAAGGCGAAATTCTCTTGTTGGTAAATTGAGGGTCTCTGATTCCTCATAACTATACCAGAACACAGACTCCCCCGGTGGTACTATTAGCCACCAGAAATTCGCATCCATCTAATGTACAGTTGGACACAGGAATGGGTGGTACAGCCCAGGTGAAATATACTTGTCCCATTTGAGTAACCATTGTGTATCTATTATCAGGTAGTTGCTTTTTATTGCCATCCTCAATACTGACTTCTGCCCCTGATGTCTCCTATTTGGCACTAAGGAACACACACACACATACACACACACACACACACACACACACACACACACACACACCATCTTCAATACTGACTTCTACCCCTGATGTCTCCTATTTGGCACTAAGGAACTTGATATTGGCAGAAATTGACCATCTTTCACTTGGGCTGTACTTCGAATTCCTGTGTTCAACTGTACTTGATAATACAAATATGACCACATAGTTCAATTCTTAACCAGTTTTTATTCTAACAACATACGTAATTTACCATGTGAGAACTATAACTGTCATCTCTGCATTATACTTTTTATTTTTTTGTATTACAACATACCAAATCATACGCAGGTGGAAATGAACCTAAGATTGCCTATACAAACCAGGGTACCAATTGCAAGCATAAATAAATCCTTGCCCCCACTATTACCAACACAACGAAGCCAACAACCCCATGCATATATTTCCCATTGTTTACACTGGCCTAATTCGTCTGTTTCGGTACATACTTGCCAGGAATTAAATGCCTTAGTAACACAACAACAATAAACATATGTCCTCCCCTTTAATGTTAATATTATTTTATTTTTTATAATGTTTTCTTAGGAGTGGTAGACGTGTGACCTCGCAACAAACCACAGCACCATACAACACACAATACACACTCAGGCCCGAAGTTTTAAAATATTTGAGGGCCTTTACTGGAGCTTTATGAACCCTCCAAATAATCCAGGCCACAGAACGCTTCAGTGTTTCGAATAGGGAATCTGTTGCCTGGAGTAGTTTGGAGAATTCATAGAGCTCCAGTAAGGGACCTCAATTTTTTTTTTAAACTGCGGGTTTCACTATGTACAGAGCAACTCATTTTTCTGTACCTTTTTAAGTGGTTGCGGGAGTAGGGGACAAGCTTGGGGGGGGGAATTGGGGGGTGTTCGGGAGTAGTAGGGGGACAGACTTGGGGGAGGGTTAGGGGGGGTGCGGGAATAGGGGGACAGGCTTTCTACCCACCTCAAGCCTGACCCCTATTCCCCCACCCCCCAAGGAGGAACCCGAAGCGAGTATAGCCTATAGAAGGAAAGAAAGGAGAGAGAATAAACAAGAAACGAGGAACTGGAAAAATAGAAGGACAGTCAACACGAGCGAAGAGAAACTGTGTATGTATGTATATTAGAGTATGATGTTATTGGGGTGTATTGTACGATTTGTAATGAATGTGTGTACAGTAAACCCCTTTGTATGTACAGTTGACCACACATGAAGCTGGTTTGGCTCGTTACTTGTGAGGTGCTTGGCTAGAAAAGAAAGGAAAGTGAATAAAAGATGTAGTTTGTTGACAGACAGACAGTAAAATATTATTACTGTCTGCTTGTCAACAAACTAAAACTTTTGCTCACTTTCCTTTCTGTTGTAGGTATTTCACAAGTAGCGAGGCGTACCAGATTCATGTGTGGGTAACTGTACATTATGGGTGTGTATTGAACTGTTTGTAATGAGTGTGTGTACAGTAAGTAATCCCTATTAGAACATTACACACCCATAACATTCAGTACAAAACAAGGGATTACGATACTCACATTTATATATCTTTGCATTACAGTTCCGAGGCCCGTGCAGTATCATTGAACATGCAGGACTCTTTTCACAAACCAAATTGACCAACTTTAAAATGTCTTCAAACGCTGCCAGGAAATAAACACGTCCTCAGTGTTGTTACTTTCTATGGGGGATCGGTCTCATTGCAAAGTCTATGGAGGAGAGGAATCAGTAGCTCTCCACTTTATTAAAAGAGTATATCAGATTTAATATTATTTATCCATCCACAAAAACAATTCCTAATTTTAATCATATCGTAAGATGTGCCTGATTTTCTTAGGCCAATATTAAGAGGGTAATTCACTTTTGCTACATTAAGGGGGACAGGCTTGGAGGGGGTGCGCGAATAGGGGACAGGCTTTCTACCCACCCCAAGCCTGTCCTCCTATTTTCCGCACACACCCCAAGCCTGTCCCCCCTACTCCGGCACCCCCTTATTCTGCCTTGATTTCTCCAAATTTTACCATGAAACAGATCATACACATTTTGACAATAATTCCTCGCCCTCTCCCTCCTTCCTTCCTTCTATACTCTGTTCAAAACTTGTGTTCCATTTTCCTCTATCTATCTGTCTCTATTTCTATCTATATCTATTTCTATCTATATCTTTCTATCTATCTCTATCTGTCTCTATTTCTATCTGTCTCTTATCTGTCTATCTATCTATCTATCTATCTAAGCATAAGAGGCCAGCGGAACACAAGTTTTGAACAGACTATAGTTTAGTTCGTGTTTCTTGTCCCAACTCTCCATCGCCTTCCTGTCCCTCCTCTCGTCCGTGTGTGTGTGTTGTCTGTAGCAGGTAAATATAGTGAAGATGTGTTTCTAGTTAGCTACAATATAATCAGCTGCTGTGTAGACTTGAAGGAATAAAGGGGCAGAAAGTGAGGAAAACATAATATTATGTATGTACAGTTGCCAAAAAAGGTACTGCGACAACTATTGATACAACATTAATATATTTAATGTCCATAGTTGTTTGTAGGGATTATTAGTATGTTTTACAGAAGGATATGTATATTTCCTTCTATAATTATACATGCATATAGTTCTACAAATAATTGTGGATATTACTAGGGTTAAAGTTCTATCAAGATTTGTCGCAATACCTTTTTTAGCAACTGTACAATCCCTGAAAACCACCAAATAGTTTCCCACACTTTTTATTCACTTTACACACACTGCCTGAAGACACCAAATGTTGTAAAAATTAGTATCGAGAGAGAGAGATAGATAGAAGAGAGAGAGAGAGAGAGAGACAAATAGAAACGGAATAACAACAAAGGAACAGGGATGGAAAGAACTGAAGTGACTACTGAGAGAAAGGATGAACACACACACACACACACACACACACACACACACACACACACACACACACACACACACACACACACACACACACATCACCATATGTGTGGGAGGAAGTGTGGCACCTTTTCTAAGCCTTACAGGGTTAGCCAATACCCTGTTCACAACTTGTGTTCCTTTTGGCCTCTTATGCTTAGATAGATAGAAATAGGTAGATAGATAGATAGATAGATAAATAGAGATAGTTAGATAGATAGAAATAGCTAGATAGAAATAGCGATAGATAGACAGATAGAAATAGATAGATAAAAATAGATAGATAGAGCGATAGTTAGATAGATATATATATAAATAGAGATAGTTAGATAGATAGAAATAGCTAGAAAGATAGACAGATAGAAATAACTAGATAGAAATAGCGATAGATAGACAGATAGAAATAGCTAGATAGATAGAGGCTATAGTGGAACACAAATTTAGAACAAAATTTGCTTATAATAAATTAAAAGATAGGTGTGTGTGTGTGTGTGTGTGTGTGTGTGTGTGTGTGTGTGTGTGTGTGTGTGTGTGTGTGTTGTAAAGCAGCAACTGATTCCTCCAAACCTTCCATACATCAACAGACAACAGCCTTTATGCCCCACCCAATATATTTGTTCATCTGGTTTTGTTCCCTGGGAGACTTTGTAGGACTCAAGGTGATAAATGTTCCAAACGTGTATTACCTCCTTAAGGGGGGGTGGGAATAGGGGGACAGGCTTGGGGAGGTTTTTAGGGGGTGCAGGAGTAGGGGGACAGGCTTGGGGGGGGGGGGGGGTAGGGAGGGTGCTGGAATAGGGGACAAGCTTTCTACCCCTCTCCCCCACCCACCCCAAACCTATCCCCCTACTCCCGCACCCCCAACCCCAACCCCAAACCTGTCCCCTAATTCCCACACCCCCTTAAGGAGAATGATAGATTGTTGACCATAGAGGGAGGCAGGTAGGTAGGTAGGTGAGGGGGAGAGAGGTGAGGTGATGTACAGTACTGGACATAAGTTTCAATACAGGTTTGGATAATTCACACAAGTTGCTGACAGAAGTTTTTACATTTTCGATTTTTTTTTTTTTTTTTTTTTTTTTTAATAGTGAGCAGCTGCTTATAATAAATTAGAAGATAGGTGTGTGTGTGTGTGTTTGTTTGTGTGCGTGTGTGTGTGTGTGTGATTGTGTGATTGTGTTTGTGTGTGTGTGTGTGTGATTGTGCGTGTGCGTGTGCGTGTGCGTGTGCGTGTGTGTGTGTGTGTGCGTGTGTGTGTGTGTGTTGTGAAATAGAAGATACATGTGTGTCTAGCTGCTTGTAGTTAATTAATCGATAACACTTAACCTACGTATTGAAAAGTTTCTCAGCTAACAAACAGAGGGAAGCTGTCAAACTTTTACATTGGTCAACCCAAAGTGGATGAGTAAGGAAAAACACAAAGGAGTTAAAGTAAGTGAGTGAGTAACGGAGATGATGCGTGGAGGAGAGAGAAAATGCAAAATGAGAGAGTGAGAGTAAAGGAGGAGAGAGAGAGGAGGAGGTAAGCAAGACAAGGAGTGAGAGAGAGAGAGAGAGAGAGAGAGGAGGGAGAGGGTAAAATAAGTAGCAAGGAAAGGGATGGAAAGCGAGTGAGAGACAGACAGAGAGAGAGAGAGGGGAGGGAGGGCAGGCAGGCTAGGCAAGTCAGGGTGCAGCAGGTTGGTTTGGTTTAGTCGTGGTGGGTGAGACAGAGCGGGAGGGTGTGTGTGTGTGCCATTCGGGGCTCGTAGCCACGTTGTTGTTGTTGCTGCTGCTGCTACCGTTACTGCACGTTCACTGTATACTTTTAAGAGGTTCTGTCTGTTCCTTAAACTCTCTCTACATTATGAAGTGAAGGTGTTGTGTTCGTTGTTTATACCTACCCAGCTTTATAGTTAACTTCGTTCACTGTTATACTGTTAAGAGTCTGTCTGCTAAACCCTCTCTCTACATTACGACCCAAGGTATTGTTCGCTGCCTTGACCAACCCATTCTGGTAGTTAACGCACGCCTCCCTATCCCTCTACATTACGACCCAAGGTATTGCTGTTCGTTACCAACACTTACCTAGCTAGCATTGTAGTTGACCCAACAAGCCTTCTTATACATCAAAGTGTTGTTCCTGATATCCTAACCCACTCTTCATTACCACCCAAGTTCGTGCTCTTCGTTACCCACACCTACCCAGCTTTCTAGTTTGTCCTGCAGGATTTCCTAGCCGTCAAAGTGTTGGTGTTGGTGTCTTACTTACTTACACGTTGATGTACAGTTGGACACATGCATGGGTGGTACAGCCCAGGTGAAAGATATTTGTCCTATTTGAGTAACCAGTGTCTGTTATCAGGTACTTGCTTTTTACTACTCTCCTCAATACTGACTTCTGCCCCTGATGTCTCCTATTTGGCACTAAGAAAGAAACTTGATATTGGCAGAAATGGACCATCTTTCACTTGGGCTGTACCTCCCATTCCTGTGTCCAACTGTACGTATATGATCCCCAAACCCGCCTCCATGGATACAGTGATGGACATACGTATACATAATACACATATGAATAACTAAAGCAAATTACTGATTAATGTTTTAACGTTTTCATTATAGCTGCTCGTAGAAATTAGAAGATACGTGTGTGTGTGTGTGAATAGTGGGTATAGATACTTGTCAAATTTTAGAGCAAGGTACTTAACCTATTTACTGAAATGTTTCTCAGCTAAGGAACAGAGGTAAGCTGTCAAACGTTTATATAGTCACTCCAATGTGGATGATTATTATTGTCCACCACTGTCTGTCTGTCTATACACTCATTTAAAGTGTTGATCCTTATTTAGAATTCCCTATCTCACCTTTACCTCCCTACTCCTCACTCCACACCTTTACCTTCCTACTCCTCACTCCACACCTAACCTAACCTCTACCTCCCCCCTATACAAACCCCTCTTCCCCCTAATTACTCCTCAAAGTGTTACTACCTCCCCCACACTCCATACATACATACTAATCTCTCTGTCTATCTTCTCCCTTCCCTCTCTCTTTTCACTTTCCTACTCACCTTCACACCCTGCCTCCCTTCACCTTCCCCTCTCTCTCCATATGTGCCTTATAACCTTGCTGTAGCGGCGTCTAATATCAATCACACACTTCTCTCAATGTTGTTAATTCCTCCTCCGATTTTTTTTCGACTCACATATGTCTAATAATATCATCATTCTCTCTCTCTCTCTCTCTCTCTCTCTCTCTCTCTCTCTCTCTCTCTCTCTCTCTCTCTCTTCTCTCTCTCTCTCTCTCTCTCTCTCTCTCTCTCTCTCTCTCTCTCTCTCTCTCTCTCTCTCTCTATCTATCTATCTATCTATCTATCTATCTATCTATCTATCTATCTATCTATCTATCTATCTATCTATCTATCTATCTATCTATCTATCTATCTATCTATCTATCTATCTATCTATCTATCTATCTATCTATCTATCTATCTATCTATCTATCTATCTATCTATCTATCTATCTATCTATCTATCTATCTATCTATCTATCTATCTATCTATCTATCTATCTATCTATCTATCTATCTATCTATCTATCTATCTATCTATCTATCTATCTATCTATCTATCTATCTATCTATCTATCTATCTATCTATCTATCTATCTATCTATCTATCTATCTATCTATCTATCTATCTATCTATCTATCTATCTATCTATCTATCTATCTATCTATCTATCTATCTATCTATCTATCTATCTATCTATCTATCTATCTATCTATCTATCTATCTATCTATCTATCTATCTATCTATCTATCTATCTATCTATCTATCTATCTATCTATCTATCTATCTATCTATCTATCTATCTATCTATCTATCTATCTATCTATCTATCTATCTATCTATCTATCTATCTATCTATCTATCTATCTATCTATCTATCTATCTATCTATCTATCTATCTATCTATCTATCTATCTATCTATCTATCTATCTATCTATCTATCTATCTATCTATCTATCTATCTATCTATCTATCTATCTATCTATCTATCTATCTATCTATCTATCTATCTATCTATCTATCTATCTATCTATCTATCTATCTATCTATCTATCTATCTATCTATCTATCTATCTATCTATCTATCTATCTATCTATCTATCTATCTATCTATCTATCTATCTATCTATCTATCTATCTATCTATCTATCTATCTATCTATCTATCTATCTATCTATCTATCTATCTATCTATCTATCTATCTATCTATCTATCTATCTATCTATCTATCTATCTATCTATCTATCTATCTATCTATCTATCTATCTATCTATCTATCTATCTATCTATCTATCTATCTATCTATCTATCTATCTATCTATCTATCTATCTATCTATCTATCTATCTATCTATCTATCTATCTATCTATCTATCTATCTATCTATCTATCTATCTATCTATCTATCTATCTATCTATCTATCTATCTATCTATCTATCTATCTATCTATCTATCTATCTATCTATCTATCTATCTATCTATCTATCTATCTTTAACCTCCTACCTACCTACCTACCTGCTTCTCTATTTAGTCTGTCTGTTTTCTGAGTGTGGAAATGGAATCACAAAAGGAAGTTCAGAGGAGGAGAAAGAGCAGTGAAGGAGATGACCTAAAGGGAATTACATACTGAACAGTGAAGGAAAATATACGAGAACTGCTGGAGAGGAGGATAAGGGAAGAGAAAGTGAGGGAAGGAGGAGGGGAATGTTGGTGTAGGGAAGGGAAGGAACGGAAAGAAAGGGGAGGAGGAGGGTAAATGAGGGAAGGAAAGGAAGGGAGGAACGGAAAGAAAGGGGAGAAGGAGGGTAAATGAGGGAAGGAAAGGAGGAGAAGGGAAGGAGGGGAATGTTGGTATAGGGAGAAGGGAAGGGAAGGAAAGAAAGGGGAGAAGGAGGGTAAATGAGGGAAGGAAAGAAGGGGGGGAATGATGGTGTAGGGAGCAGGGAATGAAAGGAAAGAGTGGAATGTTGGGGAGGGAAGGGAAGGGAAGAAAAATATGAGTGTGTGTGTGTGTGTGTGTGTGTGTGTGTGTGTATTTTCACTATGTCATTTTACTACTGAAACGTAAAGATGGGTAATGATTAACTCTTACAATTCTATGATATTATTGTTTTTCATGGCGAATAAATGTATGTACAGTTGCCAAAAAAGGTACTGCGACAACTATTGATACAACATTAAATATAGTAATATCCACAACTATATGTAGAGAATATAAGCAAGTAAAACAGAAGAGAATATACATATCCTTCTGTGATACATATTTATAATCCCTACAAACAAATATGGACATTAATATATTTAATGTTATATCAATAGTTGTCGCAGTACCTTTTTTGGCAACTGTACAGTGGTGAACATGAGTTACAATACACAATGTGGATAACCCAAACAAACAGCTCACTAATCTTACCACTTTCTTATAATGAATGATATTGTAGGTTTGAAAAGTGAGTGAGTGAGTATCTGTGTGTGTGTGTGTGTGAGTGAGTATCTGATTGTAGTAAATTCGAAAATGTGTGTGTGTGTAGGTGTTTGTCGTAAATTAGATTGTGTGTGTGTGTGTGTGTGTGTGTGTGTGTGTGTGTGTGTGTGTGTGTGTGTGTTTAGATGTGTTTCGTAAATTAGAAGACTGTGTGTGTGTGTAAGTGTTTGTCGTAAATTACAAGATTGTGTGTGTGTGTGTGTGTGTTTAGATGTTTAAAGTAAATTGGAAGATTGTGTGTGTGTGTAGGTGTTTGTCGTAAATTAGATTGTGTGTGTGTTTAGATGTGTTTCGTAAATTAGAAGATTTTGTGTGTGTGTGTGTGTGTTAACTTTAATGTCGTGTAGCGTGATGGCGTGTGTGAAACATTTGGGAGCTTGTGTGTATGTGTGTGTGTGTGTGTGTCTGTCTATGTGTGTGTGTGTGTGTGTGTGTGTGTGTTCTGCCTTTTCGTAGACTTGGGCAATTGATGTTGTTTGAATTCATGAGCAGCTTGTGATCGTATGTGAGAACTGCTGGTGGCTTCTGATTCCTCCTGACCCTATCATGCAACACGACCCTTCCATATAGGTGTGTGATTCCTGGCAAGATTTGAACGACTCGTATCATTTTATTTATCTCTATTCAATTTCCTGACTACATGCATCTCAGGGTCTCTTAAGAGGGTGTGTGAGTAGGGGACAGGCTTTGGGGGGTGCGGGAGGGTGCTGGGATATGGGACAGGCTTTCTACCACCCCCCCCACCCCACCCCAAGCCTGTCCCCCCCTACTCCCGCACCCTCCAACTCCCCCAAGCCTGTCCCCTAATTCCCACCCTCCCTTAAATAAAAATGTTTACTCCTCTCCCACTAACCAAAGCTACTGACTGTACGTTACTAAATCTATCCTTTTCCCTCTACATTATAATACTATAGGCAAGTGTCACTGTGGACTGAGATATAAATTACAGTATTATTAAGCCCTGATGATCATTGAGGCTGACCATCCCTTCATCCAATAATAATAATAATAATATAGCACGTAACTCAGTGAAGATCTAACAGTGGATAATCAAAGTGAACGAACATTCTGTGTGATTGTAAATGTAAGATAAAAGTGAAATGAACCCAAACATCTCTATATAAATATGGAACAAAATCAACACGAATGTAAAGGAAATATTTCGTGTAAATGATGCATGAATAATAGTGTACAGTATACCGTACTGAAAAACGCTATACATTTCAGTATTGAAATATTTTATAGATAACAAATATACTAAAATTTTAATATACTGAAAACTTGTATCACCAGAAAATATATAATTCACTGAATTTTGAACAATGTGTAATTCAAAATAATGGACCTATGAATATTTTAACTATAGATATTCGACTGAATATTGAAAAAAATTAAATAATTGACTTATTTTGAACAGATAAGAATTATTAATATATTGAACATAAGAACTATATAATCTATTGAATATTGACTAACAGATAAAAAGAAAAAAATGGACTGAATATTATTGAACAGCAGATAAAATAGATAATTGGTTGAATATTGAACAGAAAAAAAATAATTAACCTACTGAATATTGAACTAAAAGAAAAAAAATAGATAATCGACTGAATTTCGAACAACATATAAATCCTAAGTAATGGACTGAATATCGAACAACAGGAGAGAGATATATAGAGAGTCCAGTATTAACTAAGGTCAAACTCTAACTGTATGGGTCCAAGTGTCAATAAAGTTGTGTTGGGTTTGTGTGTGTGTGTGTGTGAGAGAGTTCAGGAAATCAACACTGAAGAGGAGGAACCTAAACTCCAGACTGTGACTGTACTGCCGCCAGGAAGGGTGAGTGTTCCTTAATGTTTATGTATGTATGGATGGATGGATGTATGGATGTTCATGAAGGGGGTCTGAGAATAGGGGGACAGGCTTGGGGGGGGGCTGGAGGGTGCTGGAATAAGGGGGCAGGCTTGGGGGGGACTGGGGGGTTGCAGGAATAGGGGGACAGGCTTGGGGGGAACTGGTGGGTTGCAGGAATAGGGGGAAAGGCTTGGAGGGGACTGGGGGTACGGGAATAGGGGTACAGGCTTGGGGGGATAGGAGGTAGGCTTGGAGGGTGGACTGGGGGGTTGCAGGAATAGGGGTACAGGCTTGGGGTGTGTAGAAAGCCTGTCCCCCTACTCCCGCACCCCCAAAGACCCCCCAACCTCACACCCTAAGATACAAAATGTTGCCATAACTTCGCCACAGTCTATAATATACAGACACACCACTAACAATACAACTCTTATTATTATTATTAAAATGAATTAACAGTCTACGGTAACCACTACAAACATTTCACTCGCGGTAACTCTTTAATTAAAAGTCTAGGGGGAAATACTACCCATATTTTATACTCATTAATATTTTGAAAGTCTACAGACACGTCACCAATATTTCACACTCATTAATGTTTTGAAACTCTATGGGAAACACTGCCAACATTTCACTCATTAACATTTTGAAAGTCTATATTAAAGTCTATATTAAGGACCCTCTCAGAGATCGTGTAGGAAAATGAGAGACTTCTGATTCCTCCTGACCATGCCACGAAACCAGCTTCTTCCATATAAGTGGTGTTTCGTGGCAATATTGAAAGGACTCATTTGTCTCCAATTTTCAGGCTACATCACAGGGTCCCTTAAATATTCCCAAGACCGTTCAGTGACTACAAACTTCACACCATACAACACTCATTATCAAGTCACTATTTATATACCAGGGTGATTAACAAGTATGGTAATTATTTATATACAAAGCAAATTATCTAGTAATTATTTAAATACAATTATGATCATCTCGTGACTATTAAAATACAAACCTGAATATATAAGTTTTGTATCTATCTAAATAGGCTACAACACTGATTATCTAGCGACTATTAAATTACAACACTGATTATGTACCGGTAGTAACTATTTAGATAGAAAACTGATTATCTGATAACCAATGTGACACCAATCTATGGGCTGAACTGAAATTATGTTTTCCATATAAACAAATGGAATGGACATGTTCACACCACATCGTTACATCTCCTCCATTTATTTACAGGGAAGACATTTTGACTTGATGTAACGTGATGTGATGGTAGGATAGGAATGTACCTTATTAACCTGCTGGACCTGTATTCACCAAACATATCAAAGTATACATTTGTTGGAAATCTTTGCATTAACTCACCTCACCATATTGTTGTAACAGTCCCATAGGCTTGAACTCTGGACAGAACTGGTAACTTACTTGTATGATAATCTTGAACTTGTATTAGTAGTGTTATTGATGCATTAGGTAGCGTAGACGTGGGTGTTTTCTTAGGTAGGCTCATTTCGAATCAGTGAATGACTTGGTTATTTTAGTAGTATAAGTTTATATTATCATTTCAAAGCAGTGTCTCGTCCTGGTCTTGCCATGTAGCCTTTATTCCTCCAAAGTATGCCAGAAAACACACCCAGATAAAGACAAATAAGGGTATCCTGTTGCCTGGTATAATATGGAGAAATCATAATCTCCAAAAATATCTATGGCACAGATGTGGAAGGGGAAAAGGGGAAGAAAGGAAGGGGAAAGGGGAAAGATGAAAGGGGAGAAGGGGAGAAGGGGGAAAAGGGAAAAGGAGAAAGGGGAAAAGGAGAAAGGAGAAAGGGGAAAAGGAGAAAGGGGGAAAGGGGAAAAGGAGAAAGGGGGAAAGGAGAAAGGGGGAAAGGAGAAAGGAAGAAAGGAGAAAGGGGGAAAGGAGAAAGGGGAGAAAAGAGAAAAGGGAAAAGGGAAAAGGAGAAAGGAGAAAGGGGAAAGAGAGGAAAGGGAGAAAGGGAGAAAGGAAGAAAGGAGAAAGGAGAAAGGGGGAAAGGAGAAAGGGAGAAAGGAGGAAAAGGGAAAAGGAGAAAGGAGAAAAAGGGAAAAGGAGAAAGGAGAAAGGGAGAAAGGAGGAAAGGGAGAAAGGAGGAAAGGGAGAAGGGAAAAGGGGAAAGGGGAAAAGAGTGAAAAGGGTCTTTACACACACCTTGCTCATATAAATAAAGAGTCATAAAGGAAGTACAGTAAAATATATAAAGACGAAGATGACTCTATGGTAGATGAGCTGACAAAAAAAAAATGTATTCATAATGTAACATAATGATTAAAGAAAGACCCTGTGATCGTGTATGAGAATTGGAGCCTTCTGATTCCTCCTGACTATAACCACGAAACAAACAAGCTCCTTCCATATAGGTGTGTGTGTATGTGTTTGTATGTGTGTAATTGTGTGTGTGTGGGTATGTGAGTGTGTTTGTGTTTGTGTGTGTGTGCATATGTGTGTGGGTATGTGTGTGTGTGTGTGTGCATATGTGTGTGGGTGTGAGTGTGTTTGGGTTTGTGTGTGTGTGCATATGTGTGTGGGTATGTGTGTGTTTATCTGTGTTTGTGTGTAATTGTGTATGTGTTTGTATGTGTGTAATTGTGTGTGTGGGGGTATGGTGTGTGTGTGTGTAAGGAGTGTATATGTACAGTATGTATGTGTGTGTGTGTGTGTGTGTGTGTGTGTGTGTGTGTGTGTGTGTGTGTGTGTGTGTACCAATAAGACTTGTGTTTCGTGGCATACAATAGTTCCAATCAATTCACCAACAACAAAATAATCTCCCCTTTAAGAGTGAACTTTGATTTGCTTGATCTAATTAAACCAACTGACAACTGACCCTGAAGTTGAAACTGATTAGGAAACTCACTGGAAGATTGTGAAACTCGAATTATCAAACAGAATAAATATTACTGGATTTACGTACAGACGCTGAATATACAAGGCGTCATATGAACATCATTGATTGATTGATTCATTCATTCATTCATTCATTCATTCATTCATTCATTCATTCATTCATTCATTGATTGATTGATTGATTGAT
>JAWZYT010001220.1:0-30170 GCA_034508575.1 Petrolisthes manimaculis | reverse complement strand
GTTTGTTTGATATAATCAAGACTGACAAGTGTGGTTGGGGAGGATCATAACAAACCAAAGCAACTGTAATATCTCCTCTATATCCATTCACTCAGTCACCCAATGTAACTTCAGATAACGAGATTATTTCAATTATAATACAAAACCAGTTAGCGTCAGTTAGAGAATTAGGAACAAGAGATTTAGGGTTTATTTCAAAGCATAATGTTGTATCTCTTGGAAAGTATTTAATCTACTACAAAATTGAGTTTGACAGAACTTATCTGACCTCGATTTGAACATCTCCATCCAGGAAGTCCAGCCAATGCAGATCTTACAATTATGTAGAAAACAAAACAAAGTATAGTTCAGGAAATGCTGCTATTTAACCTTCCACCCGCTGTTCTTTGCCGTGTCAGTATAAATATAGTTGGTAGTCGGGCAAGGAGGATGGAGAGTGTACGGGAGGACAGGGTGAAGCGTGGGGCATTAAAAGTGAAATATAGTAGGAGTATGGCCCTTGTGGTTGGAGGCGAGGTGAGGTGAGGAGTGTACCGGTACTGTTAGGGGTTAGGGTGAAGATTGGTGAGTTGTGGTTTAAGGAGGATATGCTGGAGTCAGAAGGGGTTTTGTGATGAATCATATAGAGATGTATGTTGTGGATGTGGTGAGGTCTTGGTGGATTATGTGTACAACGGGGGTGAATATCAAAACAATGTGAATCATTAAAGTTTACACACACACATACATACACACTCACCCCCCCCCCCCACACACACACACACTCACGCACGCACACATACACATAAAATGCACAAGCAAGCTCCCAGTACGCATAATATACATATGTATACAGTGGAGGTAAAGATGTTAATTATGCAGCCACTGCACCAGGGTCCGCTCACCTAACAAGACAATATTGGATAAAATTGGATAATTGGCTCGTGGAAGACATGGCCAAACCTCCAGATATGCGAGTTAAGCAGAGAGTTACAAGTTAAGCTGATTTTCCAGAGTTCAGTTGAGAGATGAGAGTATGTTGTAAGTCGCGTAGTGAAATAGAGAGTTACAGTATGATTTAAGCTTAGAACCAAGAGTTGAGCTTAGAGTTCTAAGTTAAGGTTATAGGAGAGAAGTGTAAATCAAGCTGAGAGTCAAGGATTCAGCATTAGATTCCAGAGGTCAAATGAGATTATCAAAAATTAAGTAGAGAGGGAAGAAGTGGTTGGTAAGGGGAGAGTTAATCTTAAATCAGAGATGGTGGAGTAGGGTTGAAATACGATACAATTGCATGAACTGGACGACATGAATATTATGACAGTGAGTCGATACGTGGGATTAAAATTATAATTATATATATATAAAGGGGGGGGGGGTGATGGTGGTGGCAGAGTGGACACAACGACGTAGCCTACTGAATCTATCATGGGCCCAGGTTCGAGTCCACACAAAAACGTCTGTGGATTTTTCCGAGGTGATCTGATGGTTCTTGTTATTCCCTAAGTATCCTGGTGGTCTGTTATGTGACATGGTTTATAAGAGTCAGCACCACAAGTTATAACACAGACCCGATGCTTATGTCCTATAGGTGAATTCCCGCACTTAATTAATTTAGTTCTGTACAGCTGATATGCAAAGTTTTGTTTACCTGATGGTCTTCTTTCATATCACTCACTCATTTATTTACTCTCTCGGTCAATCACTCATTTACCTTCTCACTCACTAACTCCATTATATAATTTCAGTCAATCACTCATTTATTTTCTCACTAACTCATTTAGTTACTTTTTCGGTCTATCATTCACTTTCTTTCTCTCTCTCTCTCTCTCTCTCTCTCTCTCTCTCTCTCTCTCTCTCTCTCTCTCTCTCTCTCTCTCTCTCTCTCTCTCTCTCATACATACACACACACACACAAGCCTCATACTTTTCATCTAAAAAGCTTTCTCCTCTCACTCTTCCATTTTTTCTTCAATTTTACCCCCTCACCTCCATCTTTCACAGCCATACTATAAATTTGCCATCACTAACACTCCTCTCTCTCTCTCTCTCTCTCTCTCTCTCTCTCTCAGGCCGCCATATTTTCCCTTCCGGCTCGTTGATACACCCCTCTCTCTCTCTCTCTCTCTCTCTCTCTCTCTCTCTCTCTCTCTCTCTTCTCTCTTCTCTCTCTCTCTCTCTCCACGACTTTTGCAACTGGAATCATCAATCTCTTACATAAAGGAGAAACTATCAAGGCAGTACTTTCATTTCCTCCTTAGCGATTTATGCAAAGGGTCATAATTCTTTCAGCGGATGTGTAGTTTATTCCCAACACCAGTAAAGCATTAATACTATGAATAATAGACGCGGGTCCTAGTGACTGACTCAATGAATTAATGAATGAATGAATGAATGAAATAACACGACCAAACAACAAATAATCTTCTTCATTTATTTTTATTCGATTAAGAGAGAGAGAGAGAGAGAAGTGAGTTATGTCGTGTATGAGCTAATTGTGGGTTACTGTTGATTCCTCCAAGTTACAATGCAAAACAGATACCTACCTGTACCACAACTCTTCTACTGAGGTTATAGTTACTAATCTGTTTCCTGGAGCAGTTTGGAGGATTCAGTATGTCTTCATTTGATTCACAGCTGGCACTACTCTCTCTCTCTCTCTCTCTCTCTCTCTCTCTCTCTCTCTCTCTCTCTCTCTCTCTCTCTCTCTCACACACACACACATAAATATGAAGCACCACGAGGCTGAATTATTAAAGCAGGCGTCTCGCGAGACAAATAAGTCTGAGAGAAATAATTAAGAGCCTAAAAGAAATCCGCCTAAAGATTAAATTTATTCATCTCTCTGTCTTTGTTATTTTCACTCCACGTCTCTTTCTTTCTCTTCTTTTTTTATGTATTTTGAGGGGATGTTTACAGATATGAACCATAACCTTTCATTCATTCTAACCAAACCCAAACCAAACTTAATCATCCTTTCCCACAATACAATGAAAGAAAACAATATATTATTATTCTAATTAACCAAATGTTTCTGACCTCAGCGGGAAAGTTGGCGCCGTTGATGGTGTGTTCGGAGCCCCTGTCGTTGGCGGCCCCGAAGTGGATGTAGAGGTCCTCGAAGCGGTACTTGTAGACGAGTGGCCCCCCTGTGATGTTGACGTGCTGTTTGGTGCCTTTCTCTACCTTGAAGATGACGCTCTGACCTGTATTGTGTAGCGTACCAGACACCTGGGGAAGACAGAGAGGGAATTGAAGTGTGGTGAGGGGAAGGTAGATGTGATGAGATGAAGTGAAGTGAGGTGTGGTGAAGTGTGGTGAGGCCTGGGGAAGACAGAGAGGAATTGTAGTGTGGTGAGGCCTGGTGAGGTGTGTTGAAGTGTGCTGTGGTGTGGGTAAATATGGTGAGGTGAAGGTAAATGTGATGAGATGAAGTGAAGTGAGGAGAGGACACCACCTACATTAAAGGAGCTTGTTTCGTAGCATAGTCAGGAGGAACCAGAAACCACCATGTCTCATACCAATAAAAAAAATAATTCATAAATAGCCTTTGACTTAAAAAAAAATATATATATATTGCACTAAAAGACGACGATGCCTCCTAACAAAGCGCCCCTGTGCACGGCGCCTCTGTACTCGCTTATCATCACAACTAAACCCAATGACCTTCTCTTATCATCACAACTTAACCCAATGACCTTCTCTTATCATCACAACTTAACCCAATGACTTTTCTCACCCTCTTTACTTGCTTATCTTGGTGGTGCTGTGATTGTTCTATATATAGGTGCATGGCTGGGAGACTCGAGGGAAAACTGATAAGACAGATAAGGGTTACTGATAAGGGAAGGAGTGTTATAGACTGTTATAGAATAGGATATGAAGAGAGAGAGAGAGAGAGATAGAGATAGAGATAGAGAGAGAGGTCATTACAACTGGAAGCAAATTGAGCAAGAGTTTTAGTTTTTTAAGAGGCAAACAGTACTGATATTATTTACTGTCTGTCTATCAACAAACTACAACTCCTGTTTACTTTGCTTTCTGTTGTAACTACTTCACAGGGAGAGGGTCGTACCATACCTTCATGTGTGACCAACTGTACACATATCAACACGAACAAAATAAAAGAAGAAGAAAAAAGGAAACGAGAAGACAAGAGAAGATAAGACGTCCAAGGAACAACTGACTGGAGGCAAGACAAACTCAGGACACACTGCCACTCCAACCCACCACAAACACACAATCAAATAAACAAGGAAGGCTGGTACACACACACACACACACACATGAACACATACACACACATACATACACACACACACACACACATGAACACATACACACACACACACACATAAACACACACACACAGAAAAGGAGAAAATAACATGATGTTGAATAGACAGACAGACAGACACAGACTGACAGTGGAAAAAAGACATCAGGACAAACAGACAGACGGATAAACAGGAGAAAAACTCGCATTAGAAAGAACGAACAGAAAAACAGACGGATAGAGAAAAATAGAAGGCTGGATGAAGAGAGGGAGACAGAAGACGAATAACATGGAGAAAAAGCCAAGCCAATAAAGATACGAGACGACAGAGAAATAAAAGTGAAGGCTACAAAATATTTCCACACACATACACACACACACACACACACAAAAATAAAATATATATTCTTTTATGGTATGGTATGGTAAGGAAAAGATAAAAAAAAAATATACACAATGGAAATGGTAAAAAAAAAATGGTGAAGAGGATAAAGTTAAATGAAAATGGGAAACACAATATTTACTGTGAAACAAAAAACAAAAATTGTACAGCAGTGTATGTACAAACAGAGAAAGAGATAAAGAAATACATGTAGCAAATCACAGGGCAAGATACTAGGCAGCGAACACACACACACACACACACGCGCACACACACACACACACACACACACACACACACACACACACACACACACAAGCACGCACACACACACACAAGGAAAATATTTTATAACATATTAAAATGCACTAACATAATCAAACAGAAAGAACACAGACATGAAGAAAGGTGAGGGAAATAAAGGAAGAAGAGGAAAGATACACGGATTGACAAGCGAACCAAAGAGACCAACACAAAAAAATGGGAAAGAAAACACGTGATTAAATCGAAAAAATAAAAAAATAAAAATGGTGGCAAAAATGAAACAGGAATATAAGAACAGACGATAACGAACAAGACACCGAGATTAGCGAACATTTTTTTTTATATACTTACAGAAAAACAACAAACCAAAAATGAAGATACGGTGAACATCAGACAGAGAGAGAGAGAGAGAGAGAGAGAAAGAGAGAGAGAGATAGAGAGAGACAAAGAAAGTGAGCTAGGAAGGAAGTAACAAGCCCTACAGATCCGCTACTCCTCATATATTTCCACGTTGGCTCCATAAAATTATGTAAATCAGGAGGGTGAGCTGTTGGTGGGGGTTGGGGGGGGGCAGGGGGGAGGGGAAGAGTGGGGGGGGGGCAGAGGGTAGGAATTAGAGATGGGGAAGATGGTGGAGGTGATAGAGACTGGTGGTGGTGGTGGGTGAGGGGAAGAGGGGATGGAGAGAGGGACGTGAGATTTGCGAGAGAGAGAGAGGGGGGAGGGTGTTTGGTTGAGGGAGGAAGAGCAATATGAGAGGTGTGTGTGTGTGTGTGTGGATGGGATAAGGAAATGGGGTAGGGGAGGGTGAGGGTGTTAAGGTGAGAGATTTGGTAGAGGTTATGTGTGTGGGGGGGGGGGTATGGGGGTGAGGGAAGAAGGAGAGGGGCTATGGGGACAATAATAAAAAAAAAAGAGGAAGTGACAGAAGTGGGAAGGCTAATAGGGGGTATAAGGTCTGGACGAGAGAGAGAGAGAGAGAGAGAGAGAGAGAGAGAGAGAGAGAGAGAGAGAGAGAGAGAGAGAGAGAGAGAGAGAGAGAGAGAGAGAGAGAGAGAGAGAGGAGGGGCCAGATGATATATTGAAGGTGGTATGCGACATATCATGAATCACAGCGCAGATCTCAGGGGACGTGAGGGGGAGTAGGAGGAGGGGAGAGGAGGAAGAGGAGGGGAGGGGAGAGAACTGGAGGTGGGGGGGTGAGGAGAGAGAACTGGAGGATGAGGGGAAGGGGAGGGGGGAGAGAACTGGAGGAGGGGAAGGGGAGGGTAGGTGAGGGGACTGGAGGGATAGGGAAGATAGTGGATAAAAGAAGGAAGCCAAGGTGGAGGAGGATAGGACCTTGTGGGAGGAAGACAAAGAGATGAAGGAAAGAAGGAAGGAAGGAAGGTAGGAAGGAAGACAAGAAAATGGTGAAGGAGAGAGGATGTAAAGAGAAAAGGACAAGAAAATAAAAAGTGAAGAGGAACCAAAAACAAAGACACACACTTGAAATGTTATGAAAAGATAGGAATAACGTCACGAAAAATAACACCACAGAGAAACGAAACATATAAAGATAAACACAAACACAATAAACACTAGAAAGAGAATACTACCCCCCCCCCCTCTCCTCCCCCCCCCACAAAAAAAAAGAAGAAAAAATACGAAGGAACGTAGGAAAATAAAAGTACTCGAAAGAAAAACATCAAAGGAAGAAGTGAAAACCAAAGTAAAAAAAAAATGAAATAAAAAAAAAAAAAAAAAAAAAAAAAATAGGGACAGGCAATTCGAGAGTAAAATATTGAAAGATTTAGTGTGGAAACTTTGACGAGGCATCGGAGTGAATCACCCAACCAACCCAGTCCACCAACCAGCACGAGTGTGGTGTGTGTGATAAGTGATAAGGTGTGTGGGTGTGGGGGTGGGTGAGATACGGTGTGGGTTTGGGTGTGGGTGAGATACGGTGTTTGTGGGAGTGTGTGTGAGATATGGTGTGTGTGTGTGTGAGATACGGTGTGTGTGGGAGTGTGTGTGTGGACGTGTAGGTGTGGGTTTGGGTGATGTATGTATGTGTGGGAGTGTGTGTGGACGTGTAGGTGTGGGTTTGGGTGATGTATGTATGTGTGTAGGTGTGTGCGAGTGGTGAAGTGTGTGTGTAGGTACGTGGTGAAGTGTGTGTGTGTATGTGTGTGTGGACGTGTACGTGTGGGTTTGGGTGATGTTTGTATGTGTGTAGGTGTGTGCGAGTGGTGAAGTGTGTGTGTAGGTACGTGGTGAAGTGTGTGTGTGTATGTGTGTGTGGACGTGTAGGTGTGAGTTTGGGTGATGTATGTATGTATGTATGTGTGTGTGTGTGTGTGTGTCTCAGCATGAAGGAGTGGAGTGGAGTGGAGTAGAGTAGAGTGGAGTGGTTGCCCTTAAAGCCTACTAAATATTACAAAGTGACCAAGTAAGCCAGAGTTCCCAAGAGAGTAAACCTTTCTTTCATGTCCAGAGTCTGGCATGAATTATCACCACTACCATTATCACCATCATCATCATCACTACCACCATCATCACCACCATTATTATCATCAGCATTATCATCATCATCATCATTATCACTACCACCATCATCACCATTATCATCATCATCATCACCATTATCATCATCATCACCATTACCATCACCATCATCACCACCACCATTATCACCATCATCAGCATCACCAAAACCATTATCATAATTAAATTCAGATTCATTTTTACCATCATTATGAGATTAAAACTATCATTATTTATTTGTCCATCGCCAGTTTCATCACAATCACCCTCATCATAAAATTACTATGGTCATATCCTTCATCACCTTGTTTTACCTTATATCATCATTAATTATGCCCTAACGAGGAGTAGGATGGAGGGATGAAGGCGTAGGAGGAGTAGGATAGAGGGATGAAGGCGTAGGAGGAGTAGGATAGAGGGATGAAGGCGTAGGAGGAGTAGGATAGAAGGATGAAGGCGTAGGAGGAGTAGGATACAGGGATGAAGGCGTAGGAGGAGTAGGATTGAGGGATGAAGGCGTAGGAGGCATAGGATAGAGGGATGAAGGCGTAGGAGGAGTAGGATAGAGGGATGAAGGCGTAGGAGTAATAGGATGGAGGAATGAAAGAGTAGGAGGAGTAGGATAGAGGGATGAAGGCGTAGGAGTAATAGGATGGAGGAATGAAAGAGTAGGAGGAGTAGGATAGAGGGATGAAGGCGTAGGAGGAATTGGATAGAAGGATGAAGGTGTAGGAGGAGTAGGATAGAGGGATGAAGGCGTAGGAGGAGTAGGATAGAGGGATGAAGGCGTAGGAGGCATAGGATAGAGGGATGAAGGCGTAGGAGGAGTAGGATAGAGGGATGAAGGCGTAGGAGTGATAGGATTGAGGGATGAAGGCGTAGGAGGAGTAGGATAGAGGGATGAAGGCGTAGGAGGAATAGGATAGAGGGATGAAGGCGTAGGAGGAGTAGGATAGAGGGATGAAGGCGTAGGAGTGATAGGATTGAGGGATGAAGGCGTAGGAGGAGTAGGATAGAGGGATGAAGGCGTAGGAGTAATAGGATTGAGGGATGAAGGAAGGTGATCATGTCGACAGATGGTGATACACACGCTATGAATTGTATAATCTATAGTCTACTCTGCCACAATCAGTTTCGAGTGTGTGTGTGTGTGTGTGGAAGTCTTCATATGACATTGACTACTGTACTGTATTTTCTTACCATAAAACACAACAGAAATCATCCTACCACATTTTCTCCATTTTTCTTTTTTTTTTTTTTACATCACTACCAAGACCCCATTTTTCCTTCATTATTCCTTTTTTTTTTACATCACCTCTTAATTAAACTTCTTTTCTATTTCATTATTCCTGCTCTTTTTTTTTTTTTTACATCACCGCCAGGACCACATGCATTTAACATTCATTTTTCATTTTTTTTACATCACTAACATACCACATTTCCCATTCATTTTCATTTTTTTTATTATTTTTTTTTCCAAGGGTTTGAGGGATAAAAGTATAGATAGAGGGGGAAAGGGGGAGGAGGGGGGGAGGGGGGGGAGTGGAGAGGAGGGGGGAGGGGGGGGAGGGGAGTGGAGGGGAGGAGGGGGGAAGAATTCTACGTATATACAGTATATATATATACATGTTACAATAGAGTGTTTGCATCATGGGGGGGGGGAAGGGGGGGGGGGTTCGTGTCAGTCTGAGATATTCGGGACATGCATGTTTCTTTCATCCATGAACATACACTGCATCACAAAATACACACAAAAAACACACACACACACGCGCTCATGGTTTCTGCCTTTTATTTCAGGGATTCAAGCGTGGCCGGATTTCACCTGCACAACTAACGAGAGTCCGCGGTCTGAAAAAATATTTGTGTGTTGCAGAAGTTTCGATTCTATCCCATTCAATGTGTGTTACGGCGGGGAAGGGAAGGGAAGGGAAGGGAAGGGAAGGGAAGGGAAGGGAAGAGGGATGTGGATAGGGTTAGGGAGGGGGGTGGGTGGGTAGGGGTGGGAGGAAATACGTACACCCCCCATTCCTCCCCACCCCCTCCCCTCCCCACTCTCCAACCGGCGGCCACATATCATCCGGACCTTGATGTTCCGGAAAGCTTTATGTTGTGTAGTTGTACTCTGGTGGAGGCAGGAAATGGAAAACATATAGGTATAACTGCACCACCAGGTTACATCCACACTCCAAAGTCCTGTCACAAACCTACCTATACCTACCTGCCTACCTACCTCTCTTTATCTCTTTACTTCTGTCTCTCTCTATGTCTCTCTCTTTATCTCTTTACATCTGTTTCTCTGTCTCTCTTTATCTCTCTGTTTGTCTCTTTCTCTATCTCTGTCTGTCTCTGTCTCTCTATCTATCTATCTATCTCTGTCAGTTTGGTTTACTTAAGGGGAGATTTTCATGTTGGTAAATTTGAAGGCTACGGATTCCTCTTAACTATACCAGAAAACAGACGCCTTCAAAGGGACCAACATGGCAAGATCAGGTTCGTGACATAGTTTGGAGGAATCAGCAGAAACCTCCCAATTCACCAACGAAAGAATCTCCCCTTAAAAGGAACGGTCGTGAATGATGCGTAAACTCATAAATTCGTAGTGTGAATGATGTGTAAACTCTGGGATTCTTCTCTTTTATGTGTGTGATTTTTTTTTTTTTTTTTTTTTTTTTTTTTTTTTTTTACGAGATCTAGAGACCAAGACTTAAGGTGTGAATGATACGTAAAGTTTTGAATTTATAGCGTCGTGAATGTAGTACACACAGTCAGTCAGTCAGTCGCCTCTCGTGCTTCATAGTACTCACGAAGCCTGCATGGATCGTCTTCTTGCAACACCATCACGAATCTCATATTGCACCACCGGACCCACATGCAGACTTTTGACTGTGACTGTATAACCTCGGGGAAATGATAGGTTTGGTCTGCCTTGCTGCCGCTGGTCAATAATAACTCTTGCTAAATTAATCATCGCTATACAGTTGTGAAGGAAATCGTTTGAGGACACTTACTTATATTGTAATCATTATAAAGTAAACACGAACAGGTATAAATATTAGAAATTATATCGATACAATTATTTTTATTACGTAGGTTACTTTCGGGACACTTATTTTTTTTAGCTATACTATACCAATGTTCTTTTCTCCAGTCAGTTTCTTTCCAGTCATTCATTCTCATCCAGATCCGTAATTCCTGTCTCCAAGTTTCTGTTTTTTTTCCGCACTGTAAATGTAACTGGATACATCAGAGCTTCAGAGTCTCTTTATTGTTAGAGCCGAGTAAATGGGAGAGTAAATGGTGGGTTTAAGTTCACCTGTAAAGTGACTGCTTGTACAGTCTCGATAAAAAGGTATCCGTGAACATTTTGGCGCAGTATCAATTATGACATGTACGAAAAACATTTATACCAAACTAAAAAAAATTAATAACCATGAGAAAAAGGATGATTGCTTTTACATTTTTAAAATAAGCATAAAATTGTTGTTCTTGTAGAAAAGGAGTAACTTGAGGTGTTCAACTCATAAAAAAAAAAATAACTTATTATTCAATGGTCCAATTGTAATTATAATTCAATTAACGCCACACGATTATATTTTTAAAGTAAGTGTACCGTGTTTAAGTGACCATGTGATTATAGTAAGAAAATTGGGGGTTAGTGATTCCTTCAAATATTACCACGAAACAACAACACCTATATGGAAGGAGTTTATTTGGTGGCATGGTCAGGAGGAGGAATCAGAAGCCTCCAATTTTTATACACGATCACAGGGTCCTTTACTGAGTGTAGAGGAGGAGGTGAGGTGACAGGAGGAGGTGAGGTGACAGGAGGAGGTGAGGTGACAGGAGGAGGTGAGGTGACAGGAGGAGGTGAGGTGACAGGAAGAAGTGAGGTGACAGGAGGAGGTGAGGTGACAGGAGGAGGTGAGGTGACAGGAGGAAGTGAGGTGACAGGAGGAGGTGAGGTGACAGGAGGAGGTGAGGTGACAGGAGGAGGTGAGGTGACAGGAGTGGCAGTGGTATTCCTGGCATCTCCACTCAACCGTACTGACGATATTTTTGCACTCGTCTCTCTCTGACCATCACATGAATTCCTCAAGTGTATTGATCTCAGCACGACACAGTCAGTCCTCCACGACACTAACTCACACACCATGACACTCTTGATACACGACACACTGTAAGTACCACCCACAGTGCCACCTTTCTCCTCAATAATACTACGAGACGATGGCAGTGTAATTATCAAAGACATAACTCATGTGGCTGTCTTGTCCAATGATTTAATAAAACTTGTGGAACATAATGAAAGTCCCACCACATTAACGTTCCTGTCCAGTATGGTTAGCCCTCTAAAATTATTATGTTTTGACCAGATTTGGCGACACGAGTTTTGTCTTTGATAGTACAGCACGAGCAGTTTACAATTCCATACAGGTGTTCGTATTCCTCCTAATAAACATACAACATGCATATTATTGTCAATACATAGTAAAGTTTCATGTGATACCGAGGTGATATGACTCCTGCACATGACAGTACAGTTACAATCCAATATTTATATCCGGTGGGTTCTGTTGAAGTCTAGGGTATATAGTATAGTAGTCTGACTTAGCACTGGACTAGGTGAGAAAACTATAACACTCGCCCTCAAAATGTCACCCTGCAAAAACAACCCATTGATGACTTTACAATTTTCTGAATACAACAACCAAATAATTATTTTTCTTGTCGGAGGGAAGAGCTCATAAATTAAACACAGACTTGTTCATAAGGAGATAGAGAAGACAATCTCGTAAACCAAACACAAAGGCACACAGAAGGTGTAAACCCTATACAGCCACACACAGAAACACACAGAAGACATACTCATATACCCAACACAGACCCCAACACAGGTTACTCCCAGACAGAGACAAGGGAGGCCAGAGAGACAAAGAGACCTTAGAGCAGGGAGGGCTCAGAGACGGCCCGAGTAGGCGACTTCACTCCGACTAACTTAAACTCACAACTCAACACCGAGACTAGCTTGCTGGGTGAGAGGGAGCTGGGTGAAGGCTAGGAGGGAGCTGAATGAGGGCTAGGAGGGAGCTGGGAGAGGGCTGGTAGGGAGCTGGCAGAAGGCTGGTAGGGAGCTGAGAAGGGCTGGGAGGAGCTGGGAAGGGCTGGGAGGAGCTGAGAAGGGCTATGAAGTCTGGGTGGGGGCTGTGTGAGCTGGGTAGGGGCGATGTTGGCAAGGAGAGGGTTGTGAAGGTCTGAGAGAAGGCTCGGAGAAGGTCAGAAGAATGTGTATGGAGCGTTGGTCAGTAGGAAGCTGGGAGGAAGTCAAAAGGAGAGATGATGTGTGGGGGAAGAAGTGTTAGCGGGGGTGTTGGTAAGGCTGAAAGGGAGTTGGAAGTGGAACGGAGGGGTTGGTGGGGAGATGGAGGGGTTGGTGGGGAGATGAAGAAGGTGGAGGGGATCACAGGAAACTCTTAAGGTGGATTAAGGTGACGAAAGGGAGGGGTACAGGGAGATGGAAGGAAAGGTAGATTAGGACTATGGGGTAAAGGGAAATAAAGTGAATTTGTGATGGGGTCTTGAGGTATCGCAAGGGAGGAGGAGGAGGAGGAGGAGGAGGAGGAGGAGGAGGAGGAGGAGGAGGAGGAGGAGGAGGAGGAGGAGGAGGAGGAGGAGTGGGGAGGGATATAAAGAAGCTGTGAAAGGACAAAAGATAATACCAGATGAGAGAGAATGGAAAGATGGAATATAAGAGAGAGGAGGATGGCGATGGCAGAGACGGAAGAGGAAGAGAAGGGGGAGAGAGGAGGGAGGAAAGTATTACAGGGGATGAAAGGAGGAAAGTATTATAAGGGGAGTAAAGGAGGAAAGTGGGATGTTGAGAGGAGGAAAATGGGATGCTGAGAGGAGGAAATGGATCGCTAGGGAGGAAAGAAAGTTGTAGGAAGGAGGGAACGTATGGAGTGAAAGGCTTCGAGGGCAGGGAAGACGGATCTGAGGGAGGAATAGAGAGGGCAGTGAGGGAAATAGCGACCGACTGTTCTGGGGGACTGAGGGGGCAAGGAGAAACGAGAGGATGAAATGGCAAGGAGGCTAATGTTTGGGCGAGAGAGGGAGACGAGAAAGATAGCGTAGTGAAGGAGGATCACAGAACGAAGGGAGGGAGCTATTGAGAGAGAATGCAATGGAGAGGAGAATGATAATGTAGGGAAGCAGGAGTAGATAATTTAGGGAATATAGGGAGGGAATGATAGGGAGAGGAGAATGATAAATGTAGGGAAGGAAGTGCAGATAATTTAGGGAACATAGAGAGGGAATGAAAGGGAGAGGAGAATGATAAATGTAAGAAAGGAGGAGCAGAGGATGTAGGGAGCAATAAGGAGAGAATGCAAGGGAGAGGAGAATGATGATGTAAGGAAGGGGAAGCAGAGAATGTAAGGAAAATGGGAATGGAACAGAGGGAAGACCGAAAGGACACTGAGGGGACATCAACTGCGAAGGGGACAGGAATGGAAAATGTAAGTGGAGTGAAGGGAGGACACTGAGAGGATGAGACGACAAGGAAGAGACTGAAGGGAGGAGAAAGAGGGAGACTGATGGGGAGAGACAGAGGGGAGGAGAAAGAGGGAGACTGATAAGGAGAGACAAGGCGATGGGGACAGGGGAGAGACTTGGAGATGGCATGGAAAGGGAGGGGAGAATAAAGGAAGGTTAATTTGAGAATGAGAGAGGTTGATAGAACGTGGACAGTGAATAAAGTTAACTGAGGAGAAAGGGACAGTGAGGGAAGAGTATTGAAGGGAGAGACAGTAAGGGGAAACTTCTAGGGACACAGACTGAGGGAAAGGGACTGAAGGGAGAAACAATGCAGGGATGGAGTGGAGAGAAGAGGGACAGTGAGGGAGGGGAACAACTGAGGGGATTGTACTCACACAGATACACAAACACACACACACAAGTTTTGTTGGCGATACTGGTGAGCAGAACTAGATGTGTGTGTGTGTGTGTGTGTGTGTGTGTGTGTGTGTGTGTGTGTGTGTGTGTGTGTGTGTGTGAGAGAGAGAGTGTGTGTGTGTGTGTTAGTTTTCTGCGAGCATCATCTTCAAGAAGCTCTTACCTCAACCTTCCCTCCCCTCACCCATCTCATTCTTCCCCTTTCGCCAGCCTTCGCGTTAGGGGTTAGGTGGGGATGGGAATGGGGGTGTGGGAGGGGAGGGGAGGAGAGGGGAGGGGGCGTGGTGGGGGAGTGGAGGGGAGTGGGTGGAGGGGGAGTGGAGGTGGAGGAGTAGACGGGGTGGTCCATTACCGGGGAAAAATGCTCATTCTAATTTATTTCCCAGACCGACTCAGCTCAAACACAGGCCTGAATATAAATGTCCGTTGATGCAAATACGTCTTGATACACTGTGTGCTGGGGAAGGGACTGGGGAAGGGACTGGGGAAGGGACTGGGTGGGGAAGGAACTGGGGAAGGAGCTGGGGAAGGAACTGGAGAAGGGACTGGGGAAGGGACTGGGGAAGGGACTGGGGACGGGACTAGGTGGGGAAGGGACTGGGGAAGGGACTGGAGAAGGGACTGGGGAAGGGACTGGGGAAGGGACTGGGGAAGGGACTGGAGAAGGGACTGGAGAAGGGACTGGGGAAGGGACTGGGGAAGGGACTGGGTGGGAGGTAGGAGCAAGGACGGTGGCGAGGGGAAAGAGAAGAAGTTTTGAAGGGAAGGGAAGGATGCTACGTGTGGGAGAGGGGGGAGGTTGGACAGGAATGGGGAGTGATGGAGGTAAGGGGAGTGGAGGGTGTTGTGAGAAGTGCATAAAGGAGTCGTGAAGGTGGTGAGGTGAAGTGAGAGAGAAGGTAAGTTGAAGTACGGGGAGGTGAGATGCATAGAGTGAGGTGGAGGAAGTAAAGGAGAGAGGCAGGAGGAAGATGTTTGGGGGGTGGATGCATGGAAACAGGATATACTTAGAAAGGGATGGTGAAAATGAGAAGGAGAGATGGAAGGAAGGAGAGAGATACAAAGGAATACAAAGGAATACAAAGGAAGTACAGGCAGCAGGAGGTCCATCCATAGTGGTCTTTTACGAGGTTATGGTACCTGTTTATTTATATTAATCTAGACTACGTGTTGAAGGAAAGGATAGATGGTTAGAAGAAAGTATTGTGGAGTACCTGAGAGTTGCAAAATGATAGATGAACAATGAAAACGAATTTGATAGGGTTGAGGAAGGAGACAGAACGAGTGAGGGAGGAAGGAAAGTGGAGAATGAATGTGGGAATGGCGAGGGAAGAGACAACATGAGTTAGAGAGAGGAGGAAATATACAAAAAAAAAAAAAAAAATGCGTAGAGACAAGAGGGAATATATAAAAAAATGCGTAGAAGTTTAAAGAAGAGAAGCTGAATAAATAAGAAACATAAGAAAGTGAATTAGGATGGGACGGAGATAAAAACGGAATAATAGGTAATGAGATGAAAGTGTAATTAATATATAAGGAAATACGAAATATATTTAAACACAGACAGACATATTGGAACATAATTATAACACCTTTTGACAATGAATTATGCATAGTAAATTAAAAAAGAGGATGAAGAGGAAATGGTAAAAGGAAATGGAAGAATGCAATGAGGAAGAGAGAGAGAAGGACTTTAATAATGAAGAGGAGGAAGAGAAAATGGTATGGTGCTTGGAGCCAGGGAGGGAAAAGGTTGGAAAGAAGTGTCAAGGAAGGAGACAAGACAGGTGAAGAAGGGTTTGGACAAGGCTAGAGTCAAGTTGTGGTGTGTGTGTGTGTGTGTGTGTGTGTGTGTGTGTGTGTGTGTGTGTGTGTGTGTGTGTGTGTGTGTGTGTGTGAATAATGGTGGAGGGTTGTCGCCGGGTCGTCTTGAGGAGAAGCTGGGGTCGTAAAGGGAGGGAGTGGAGGAAAGAGGGAAGGAGTGGGAGGGAGTGGAGGAAAGAGGGAAGGAGTGGGAGAGGGGGGGGGGTGTAGGCAGGTAGGAGAATGTTTAGAATTCGTTTATTTACTATAATGTATATTCTTAAATCATTATTCACTATTTTGGACCATTCTAACACACTTTTCATCTATGGTGTTTCTCTGATGATGTGTGGGAGCGGAAAGAGAAGTAATAGTAATAAAAAAGAGGCATAGGAAATGTAGGAAAATAAAGAAAAACAGGAACGGAAATACTGTATGGTCAGGGAAAGAAGAAAAGAGGAAAGGAAAACGAAATATGAAATGAAGGAAGGAAGGAAGGAAGGAATGATTAGAAGGAAAGAAATGTCAAGAAAGGGAGGCAGAGAGAACTGGGAAGAGAAAAGGTTTGAAACAAGAAATGAACATAAGAGAAATAAAGAGTAGAAGAGAGGAAAGGAGAGGAGAAGAAGTGAGGAAAGGAGAGGAGAAGAAGAGAGGAAAGGAGAGGAGAAGAAGAGAGGAAAGGAGAGGAGAAGAAGAGGGAAAAGAGAGAGAAGGGACAAGGAAAAGAAGGGGAGAGAGAAGGAACAATAAAAAGAAGGTGAGAGAGAAGGGATAAGGAAAAGAAAAGGAACAGAGATTTGCAAATGAGTGGAAGGTGAGTGAGGCGGAGGTGAAGAGGAGAAGAGTGTAGAGAGGAAGGAGAGAGAAGATATTGAAGGGAAGGAAAGGGAGAGGAAGGAGAGAGAATAGGACAGGATGGGGACGAGAGGAGAAGGAACAAGGAAAGGCGAGGGGAGACAAGGAAGTGGGAAATGAACAAGGGGGAAAGATAAAAGAGAGAGAGAGAGAGAAAGAGAAGATAAAGAGAAAGAGAGAGAAAGTGTGTGTGAGAGAGAGAAAGAGAAGATAAAGAGAAAGAGAGAGAAAGTGTGTGTGAGAGAGAGAGAGGGGGGGAGGGGGGCACGGAACTCCACCCAAGCACCCAGAAAAAAAAGGGGGGAGAGGAAGGGAAGCAAGGAAGGAGGAGGAAGACGGAGAGGAAGGAGGAAAAAAGTAACAGAGTAGAAAGGTTGGACGAGACATTTTTTTTTTCTGACTAGCAAACGAGGAAGGAAAGAGAAGGTAGGAAGAGGAACTAGAAGAAAAGGGGGAAAGAAGAGAAGAGGGAATAAGAATAAAAAGATGGAAGACGGAGTGGGACGAACAGAAAATAAAGTCGAGGGAATGGAGGAAGAGAAGAAAATGAGTAGAGAGAGGAAGAGAGATAAGGAGGGATGTGAAGGAGGAAGGAAAACAAGGAAGGAGGTGCGATCGAGATAGAGGGAGACGAGAAATGAGGAGGAAAATAAAAGAAGGAAGGATGTGAGAGAGGAAGTAAAACAAGGAAGAAGATGAAAAAGAGAAAAATTGGTATTAGTGGATACGGAAGAATATCGAAGGTAGGAAAAGAGGAGAAGCTGAAGAGAGAAGTGAGACAAGAAAAGAGAATAAATAAAGGATTAGGAGAGTGAAGGAGAGGAAAATCACGAGTCATGATGGTACAAAATATCGTACAGATTGAGGTGACATACAAAAAGATAAACTAAATCTTTGTAATTTGTGTATAAGCTGGTAATTCACACACATTGTATGAAAATAGAGATACAACCTTTATCTATCTGTGTGTGTGTGTGTGTGTGTGTGTGTGTGTGTGTGTGTACAACGTTGTTAATTATCAAATGTTTGTTTTCACTCGCGTAATTTGTTTGTCAGCCAGATAGATATCTCTAAAATCTTACAGGCGGTTTTTGACTAAACTTGGAGGGATGATTGGTCATTGTGAGTCCCAGAAGTGATTTAAGTCCAGATTAAGGTCAGGAAATTATACGGTATTTTTTGGAATTATTATTATTTTTTTTTTTTGTAAAAATGAGGTGAAAATATAGTTACCGGTAGGTTACGTCCATAGTGTTTATGCTCCTTCAAATGCAATATGTTTAAGTATCTCAAACGAAATTGGACATGATTTTAGACTACTACTTCTGTATTTATATAGACGAGGACGAAGAGAGTCTCCCAGCCTGTGGTCCACCTTCTATTTTAATAAAAAAAAAATAGACAAGGAACATCACGTACACAACCTCACGAGAGGGACACTGAAGATGGAAGTGAGCGAAGACAATTTGTATGTATTCTTAGCAAGTCCTCCACTCTGACCAATACCATGTTTACCTCAGCCACAAGGTGAAGCAGGCTCTTCCCTTCCTACTGGACACACCACCACTCCACCAGCCACCTTCCCTCAACACAGGCCAATCGGTAGAGGAACTTGCACCAATATATTAACGGGACGTAGACGCTAGGAATAAGTACCGGTAAAGGAGGTGTAGTAAACCAACCAACCAACCAACCAATCAACCAACCAACCCATCAACCCACCAACCAACCAACCAACCAACCCATCAACCCACCAACCAACCAACCAAACATGGAACCCACCAACCAACCAATCAACCAAACACAATGAGTGACTACAAGTATATAATTATGTGGAGCCAACCATTAACCCCGGGCTATACACGTGTTACACTGAACGTGGTATGGTACAGTACTTGTGGGAAGAGCCGATAATATTAGCAGAGCCTAAACGGAGAAGAGCAGAGTGTGAGCCCAGAAGAGTGTCTGAGCTCCGTAGATTGTGAGCGCGCTTTTTTTTTTATATATACAGGATATTATATATTTTTTTCTTCTTCTGTTCCCTCGCGTTCCATTCTTTTTCCTTCCTTTTCCTTTCTTCGTCCATGTCCCCCCGTTCTTCCCTTCTCATTAATTTTTCCCCTCTCTCTTCGTCCTACCCCCCCCCCGTCTCTCTCTCTCTCTCTCTCTCTCTCTCTCTCTCTCTCTCTCTCTCTCTCTCTCTCTCTCTCTCCAAACCAAACAGCTCGTCTTTCCTCACCTAATCCCTCCATTCACCCCCTATCCCATTCTTAATCCCTCTTCCCTCCCCTCCCCCCCCTCCCCCTCTCTCTCTCTCTCTCTCTCTTTCTCTTCACTCAGAACTGGTGGTGATACGGTACAAGGATTTCTCTTTGAGGGAAGGAAGGAAGGGAGAAAGAGAGAAGGAAGGAAGGAAGGAAGGAAGGAAGGAAGGAAGGAAGGAAGGAAGGAAGGAAGGAAGGAAGGGAGAGAGTGAGAAGGAAGGAAAGAAGGGATCGGAGTGACAGAGAAAGGAAGAAAGGAAGGTAAGGGAGAGAAAGTAGGAAGGAAGGGAGAGAGAAGGAAGGGGAGGGATAGAGTGAAAAGAAAAGAAAAGGAAAGAGGAACGAAGGAAATAAGTGAAGGAGAGATGGAAGGATGGGAGAAAAATAAAGAGAAAGAGTGAAGGGAATAGGGAGGAACAAGGAATGGCAGAGAGACGAGGAAGGAAAATAAAATAAAAAGGAGAAAGGAGAAAGGAGAAAAATATAGAAAAGGGGGAATGAAGGAAGGAGAGACAAGCTTCAAAATCATACAACAGTTAGTACTTTAAGTGGGTGTGGGAGTAGGGGGACAGGCTTGGGGAGGGAGTTGAGGGGGTTAGGGGGTAGCAGGAATAGGGGAACAGGCTTTCTACCCACCCCAAGCCTGTCCCCGTATTCCCGCACCCCCCCCCCCCAAGCCTGTCCCCTACTCCCGCACCCCCTTAATGATAACTCCACCAAGAGAAACATTCAACCGCCTTTTAACACCAAACAACAACGAAAATTGAAATAAATGAACTTCCCCTTTAGTCGCAGCTAATTTTACCTCTGCCGTATGAGGGGTCAAATGGTCATATTTTAGTTCCTCCCTACAATTACCGTCATTGTAAAGTTGTGCTGGTGGTTCTGAACTGGGGAAAGTAGTGGTGGTGTTGGCATTTTCACAAACCTTTCTACAATGGTTTATTAAATACACGAACGAACCACAGAGACTGAAGGGAAAATGTAAGGAAAATACGATAGCACTGAAGAGAGAGAGAGAGAGAGAGAGAGAGAGAGAGAGAGAGAGAGAGTTCAAATTCAAATTCAAATTCAAATAATTTATTTTCCACTGGGCAGTGGTTATTCTTGTACATACATAGTAATAAAATAATCTTACAATAAATAAATCTATGATTTTATAAATATAATTTGTCTCTAACCGAAAAACGGTTGTGTCACAAAGTTAAAATTGTAGCAAAATCAAGTAACATTACTCTTATTTAATAAAAGATCAATGAGCCTGCCTTTGAAGGCTGGTAGGGAAATTGCATGTTTCACATTACTGGGCAGGTTGTTCCACAGTTTAGGTCCCATCACTTCCAGGCTCCGGGAACCACTGTCTGTACATTTTTTAGGTACATATAGGCAGTTTTGTTGCCTGGTTTTACTATTTGTCATTTCTCGTGTTGTTGGTAATTTTTTCAACCACTCAGGATACAGTCCATTTAATATCTTATAGACAGTGGTACACGTGTCAAACGTATGTTTCTCATCTACCTTGAGCCACCCGAGTTCCTTAATTATTGGTGTTACATGATCATATTTTCTTGCCCCACCTATTGCTACCTTGGCTGCGAAGTTTTGTAGCTTTTGTACTTTGTTTTTTACAGTTTTGTTTGTTGTTCCCCATATCCGGATACAATAATTAATTACACTTAATACTAGGGATTGTACAACAATAATACGGGAGGGTTTATCAAAATTGGAACTTATTCGACTTATAAACATTAATATACCGATGACTTTTTTTGATAGTTCATTAGTGTGTTTATCAAAGGTCATATATTGGTCGATGTATAGCCCGAGGTTTTTTACATGGTTGCTTGGAGTGATAGTGTCTCCATCTATTTCAATCACAGTATTGTTAGGGATGCGTGACAGGAGTTGTCTGTTTCCTATAAAGATACATTGGGTTTTGCTAGAGTTTATCATCAGACCATTACACAAGAAATATGTTTTTACACGTTTAAGGATATCCTCAGTTTTCCTAATGAGATTGTCAAGATTCTTTACTTTATCAGTGAGTAAAAACTGTGTGTCATCGGCATATTGTACAACCAGACAGTCCTTAATATTATCAGATAGGTCATTAACAAAAATATTGAATAAAATTGGACCCAAGATTGATCCTTGTGGAACTCCATATTCATTACTTAGTTTCTCAGAAGTCGTGTTTTTTATGCAGACAGATTGGGTTCTGTTGCTGAGGTAACTAGTGAACCAGAAAGGATCAATCTTGAGTTTGAGACATTTGTTGATTAGTATATCATGATGGACACTATCAAAAGCCTTTGATAAATCACACAGTGTAAGTACAGATATTTCCTTGTGGTCCATGCTGTTATAGATCTCATCAGTAACAGTAGTGAGTGCTGTTTCAGTGGACAACTTAGGCCTGAAACCATGCTGACTGTTAGACAAGAGCCTCTTAGCCTCTAGGTAGTGCATTAGTTGGTTAGCTGTTACTTTTTCCAGTATTTTAGAAACAATTGAAAGGAGTGATATAGGTCTATAATTACTCACATTATCAGCATCACCATTTTTAAATATCGGTACTATTATTGCGTGTTTCCAAGCAGTGGGGAAGACACCAGTTGTTATTGAGGTGTTTACTATAATTGTTATATAGAATGCAATTGCGTACAGTGTATCCTTAACATATTTTAGTGGGATATTATCTGAGCCAATAGAAAAAGTATTGTTTAGTTGTTTAATGGTTAGTATTATGGTGTTAACATCTACTGGTTGAGGTCTAAAATGTTCACCTTCCAAATAGGTAGTAGTTGGAAGGTTAGGAGGGTCAGGTGTAAGTATTAACTCGTTCCCACCATGGAGAGTGTTTTGAGTTTTCTCATAAGTGGTTTTTCCCACACTTGCAAAGTATGAATTAAATTCATTAACTTTATTCTTAATCTCGTCAAAAGAGTGGTCAGAGGGCTTGGATTTTTTACTAGGGACGAGTTCTCGAATTAATTTCCATGTGGCAGAAGTGTTACCTTTACAGTTATTAAGTTGTTCATTGAAGTATGAGGATTTAGCTTTACTAATGAGTGTCCTCACCATCTTTTTATCTCGCTTGTATTCCTCTTGTAGGTATGTATTTTTTCGATCCCTTTTTAATTTGTTCTGTGCAGTATTTCTTACTTTAATAGCATTTTGTATCTCATCACTCATCCATGGTGCGAACGGTCTGCGGATTTCTTTAGTAACAACAGGAGCACATTCGTCTAAACATTTCATATATACATCATTAAAAACAGTAACTTGTTCGTCCACATCATCTGTCAACAGTATTTTATCCATGGTAGATGAATTTTCTATTAGTAATGAACATAATCTGTCTTGTGTGTAATTTCTATGATGACGAAAGGTTCTTATGATGGGCACACGTTTAGGTTTAGTTATATTAACATTTATGCCGATTAGGTCATGGTCAGCAATTACCTGTGGGACGACATCATGTGTTAGAATTTTATCAGCGTTGTTAGTAATAACCAAGTCTAGAAGGGTTGCAGATGAGGAAGTTACTCTAGTTGGTTTGTCAATGATCTGGGTTAGTTTGTTATTTTCTATAAGTTTGCTTAATTTATTGTCATGTAAAAGCATATTGTTATTAAAATCACCAAGTATAAAAAATGGTTTCTTTCGAATACTTATTAATCTAAAAATGTCTTCAATATAGTTAAAAGATTCAGCTGGAGCTTTTGGATGCCGGTACATACAGCCGATTATAATAGCAGGTAACTTTCTACATTGAACAGTTATCCATACATCCTCAATACCTTGTGGTCTTAGTACCTCTAACCTAATTACATTAGCTTTTAATATATCTTTTACGTATATACAAGCACCAGCTCCACGTCCATTATCACAGAGAGAGAGAGAGAGAGAGAGAGAGAGAGAGAGAGAGAGAGAGAGAGAGAGAGAGAGAGATGGAGTTGTTTTAGGTAACTAGGGAGGAGGAAGGAGAGAAGGAATGAATGAAGGAAGGGAAGGGGTAGTTAGAGTTTAGGTGTAATCGAGGGGAAAGAATGAGTGAGGGGAGGTGCAGGGAAGGTGGAGGAAGGGAGGGAGGGAAGGGGGGAGTTGTAAAAGGGGAATGGGTGGGTGAAGGGGGGTCGGGGTCGGGTTAGTAGAATTGAAAGTAGGAATGAAAGGGAGGAGTGAATAAACAGAGAAGCAGGAGAGAAATTGTAGACAGGACATACAAAACATGAGCTATAAATGAAGGAAAGGAAAGAAAAGTTGGAATTTAGATTTAGTAATTAAAGTAAATGTTAAAAAAAGATAAATAAACAGGGCAATTACATGAATGAGTTGAGAGGAGGAAGGATGATAAAATGGAAGTAAATAGAAGGAAGGATAGAGAGAGGAGAGTGAAAAGGAAATGGAGTTGGAGGTGGTTGGAAGAAAGGGTAAAGAGAAGAGGGGAGATTTAATGAGACACGTAACAAGAGAGGGTAAAAGAGGGGAAGACGAGGATAATGGCAGGAAAGGAAGGGTAAGTGAGAATGGAGGGGAGGATAAATATGGGGATAATGGCAGAGAAGAAATCAGGAAGGGGAAAAATGGCAAAGGAAACAAAAAAAAAACGAAAAGAAAAGATGTACAGGTTTAGTGAGGATGGGGTGAGGGAAGGTGGAAGGGAGTGGAGTTGAGTTGAGATGAGAGGGGAGGGGGGGTTAGGAGTGGTGGAGTTAGGTACTGTAAAGGTGGGGGGGGGGGTGTATAAGATGAGAGAGAGAGAGAGAGAGTACGAAGAGTGATAAAATGAAAGTGAGTAGATTTGGGTATAAGAGGGTGGAGGTGATGGTGGTAGTTGTTGTTGTTGTTGTGGTGGTGGTGGTTGTAGTTGTGATGGTGGTGGTGGTTGTGGCTGTGGTGGTGATAGAGGTGGAGGTGGTGGTGGTGGTGGTGGTGGTGGTGGTGACAAGGGATGAAAGATGATGCAGGGGTGAAAAAGAGTGAGGTGAATAAAGGAGTAGGGAGCAGAGGCGATAAAGTGTTGTGAAGGTGACAAGGTCTGGATTACAGGTGAAAGGAAAAAAAGGCGAAGGAGCAAAAAAATATGACAGGGAGAAGGGGAGAGAGAGAGAGAGAGAGAGAGAGAGAGAGAGAGAGAGAGAGAGAGAGAGAGAGAGAGAGAGAGAGAGAGAGAGAGAGAGAGAGAGGAGAGAGAGAGAGAGAGAGATGAGAAGAGAGAGAGAGAGAGAGAGAGAGAGAGAGAGAGAGAGAGAGAGAGAGAGAGAGAGAATAAAGTGAAGGATAAGGGGGGAAATGGGAGGGGAAAGTGAATAGAAGGAAGGAAGGAAGGATGGGAGAGGAGAGGAGAGGGGAAGGGAGGGAGGGTCGAGAAGTAGAAAAGTGTCAGGCAAAGTTTAAATGAAGAGATGCTGAAAGTGTGGCTGTCCTTGGGTTATATAGTATAGTCAAGGCTACTACACACCCCCCCCCCCTCACCCCCCCTGTTGATGTTGTTGTTGTTGCTACTCTTATTTCCAACTTCTACCCACCATCCATCCATCCATCTATCTAGCTTTCTTTCTTTCTTCTCTGCTCTTTCACTCTTACTCAAACTTCTACCCACCATCCATCTATCCATCCATCCATCTATCTAGCTTTTTCTTTCTTTTCTGTTCCTTCATTCTTACTTACTTATTATTCCTCTTTCCTTCAGCCACCATCTTCTGTCTTTTGTTGTTGTTGTTTTTTTATGTATTTTTTCTCTCTATTATTCCTTCTCTTTCTTTCTGGTTTCCTCTATAATGTTTTTTTTTGTTTTTTTGCTTTTTTTTACCATATCGATAATTTTTTTCAATTTTTGTTTTCTTATTCGTTTCCTTGTCTACATTTATTATTTTCTATATTTTATCTATTTCGTTCATTCTCTCTCTCTCTCTCTCTCTCTCTCTCTCTCTCTCTCTCTCTCTCTCTCTCTCTCTCTCTCTCTCTCTCTCTCTCTCTCTCTCTCTCTCTCTCTCCTTTATTCGCTATTACTGGTTTCTTTCTCTTCTCATATTTATTTCTCTATCTTCATGCTTCTCCCTTTCCTGACATTTTAATTTTCTTTCCTGGTCTTTCTCTTCCTTCCCTCCCACCCGTCCTCAAATCCAATTCCCTTTCAAACTCTCCTTTTCTCCTCACCATCTCTGCCAGTCCCTTCTTGCTCTCTCTCTCTCTCTCTCTCTCTCTCTCTTCTCTCTCTCTCTCTCTCTCTCTCTCTCTCTCTCTTTCACACACACACACACACACACTCCTTTCCCACACCAACCAGACACACACCATATTCATTCAAGCGAGTGCGACAAAAATAAAGGGCAAAACAAAACAAGAAAGTTACCCCTGGACCGACGCCTCCTCCACGACAGAAACACACACAAAAAACCAACCCCACCTTGGTCCTGTTGTTTACCTTATGCAGGAGCCCGTCGGTAATGTCCCTTGGAATGTCGGAAGTAGGAGACCTTTTTACCTTTTTCTACCTACTATTTATTTATTTTTTCTCTCCTTCTTTGGGGTGATTGGGACGACAGGGGGCTGGAGGTGAGGGAGAAGGGGGTAGGGGGAGAGGGAGGGGTCAGGGAGAGGGGGAGGGGGAAGAGTAGGTATATGGAAGATTGGTATGGATGGGAAAGACATAAGGGGCTAAAATAGGGGTAGGAGGGGTATACAGGGGTTGGTTAATCTTGGGTACACATGGTGGGAGGGGAGACTGGGGACTATGAGAGGAAAAAATGGATGAGGAGTCTGAGGAAAGATGGATGGATATGTTGGGGAAGGAATGATGCTGTGTAGGGTGTGTGTGTGTGTGTGTGTGTGTGTGTGTGTGTGTGTGTGTGTGTGTGTGTGTGTGTGTGTGAGAGAGAGAGAGAGAGAGAGAGAGAAAGTGTGTGTGTGTGTGTGTAAATATTAAGAGGGGAGGAGAGACGGCAAGGGGAGGAGAGCATGTGAAAGAGAAAGAGTGGAGAATGTCGAGGAGAGGAGAAGGGGAGAGAAAATTGAATGAGGGCAAAAACTGGATAGCCAAGGAGAAGCAAAAGTGGGGGAAAGAAAGAGGGAGAGAGAGAGAGAGAGGGAAAGAGAAAATGGAGGAAAACTGAGGGTAATTTGATGGGAGTCAGACAAATAAAAGGATGGGACGGAATGGGAGAGAAGAGAAGACACAGAAAAGAGAAAGAGAGAAGTAGAATTGTTGATGAATCATGGAAGGGTACCAAGAGAACAAGAGATGAAATAAAATAATGAAGAAACAATTAACAAAACAAACAAAAAAGCTAACTATTGTATATAATCATGGAATTGCACGTAAGGAAATATGAGGGAAAAGAACAAGAGAAATGAACAATATGATAAAAATGAATACAGAATTAATAAGAAAATAAACAAATCCGTGCATGAGCTCTTTAACAAACAGAAGGCTGATAATGATTCCACAACCTACAAACTGTATCACAAAACAGGGAGGGAGACACTTTCCTGGTTATATTGTTTGGAAGATTCTACTACAGTAAAACTTCAATCACCATCTAATATGATATAGTTTGTGGAAAATATGGAAAAGCAACATAGAGGTACCATAATAATAAATATAACCAAACAAATAACCAATCATACAGGAGGAGGAGGAGGAGGAGGAGGAGGAGGAGGAGGAGGAGGAGGGAGGAGGAGGAGGAGGAGGAGGAGGAGGAGGAGGAGGAGGAGGAGGAGGAGGGAGGAGGAGGAGGAGGAGGACCTGTTCTGTTCTACTCACTACGGTCAGGGGAACAAACTTCACTTAAGCAAAACTACATAAAAAAACACGAAAAAAGTAAAAAGTACAGGCAACTTTTCCGCCCCATTCACTCACCACCTTCCTTCCTTCCTACCAACCAACCTTCCGCCCCAAACATAACAATTCTCTAAATGCCCCCTGAATTTTTTTCCTGGACAAGAAGGTACTGCAAGAGAGACAACAATAACAACAACAGCAACGTCACACACACACACACACACACACACACACACACACACACACACACACACACACACTGCTTCTCTCTCTCTCTCTCTCTCTCTCTCTCACACACACACACACACACAAACACACACACTACTTCTCTCTCTCTCTCTCTATCACACACACACAGACATGTACCATACACACACTCTCACTCTCTATCACACACACACACACACTCTCTCTTTCTCTTTCTCTTACTCTCTCTCTGAAATGACTTCTTTAATCGCCCGTCTCAATAATCCAAAACGACTTGTCAGGTCATATGGATTACTTTCCTTTTCTTATTATTGCTTCACTCATCCAACCAAACTGTTTTTTCTAATCCTTATAAAGCCCTCCAATATTCTGATGACGCGTTTTTCCCTCTTCAGTGGCTGCTAAGCGAGATTGTATTATGCAGTAGAGAAGAGGAGACCCACAAGAAGGAAGGCTTACTCGGCTTCCTATGAGATATTTTTATTTTACCAAGTATAGAAACAAAAGCTCTAGAATACGAGAGGATAGCTACACAAGATTATATTTTTTTTGTCCAGGACAGCGCAACTCAAGATTTACCATAGCTTTAATCAACTACACATTAAAGAACAGGTTATTTCCTCAGCGTTTCTTCCTACACAACACCACCAAGGAGAAGGACAGTAGTACTCTTTGTGTCCTCCGAAAGTAAGTAAACATTTCTACAATTAACCTACACACAGCAACTTACATTTTTTCGATGATGTAGTTGAATATTTAAGCTGAAGTATTGACATTTCACAGACAAATCCTTCACCTTTCAAGTTATTACAGAAAAGCATAGGAAATTGAATCCTTTGAATTTTTTACTTTTTTTCCATTGACTAGGTTATTTATTTTGATGTCAATGTAAATATTACTATACATCTGGGAAGCAAACCCTTGTCATCATTTACCACCACCACCATCTGTCTCCCTTTCAATCCACAACACTCCACTATTCAATCTTTTGTTTCTATTTCTCTCTCTCCAAGTTCCCTCCTTTCCTCCTTCTCTCCTCACTCACCAACGTTACACCTCCCTCCGACCCCCCCCAGTCCCACATATACACCCATCCTATACCCTGTCTTCCTATTCCCTTTCACCATACACCTTCTCTTCCTCCTATCCCATCCACACACCTCCTCTCCCCACTATTCCCCCTTTTTCTTCCTCCTTACCCCCCCCTCCTTCCCCCACGTTCTCGTTAAGCTTAATCGTCTCCTAATTAAGCCTTTACGCCCCCCTGCAGTCCTGCCACATCTCATCACCCTTCCCTTCCCCTCCTTTATCATATCTATTCCTCCATTCCAACTTCGTCTTCCACTCTTTCATTCATGTCTTTCCTTCTCTAACCTGCATTTTTTTATTCCCTCTCCTTTTTTCTTTCCACGAAACAATATTTCTCCTTTCAACCATTTCATTCTCCTCTCCTTTTGCTATTTTTTCACCTCTATTTAATCTATTCTCCTCTCTCCTTTTTCCCTCTTTTCCATGCCACCTCTCTCTTCCCTTTCCTCCTGTTCCATCATCTCTCTCCTTCCCCACCCCGTCCTTCCTTCCTACCTCCTCTCCCATTGTCTCCTCCCTCCCTTCCTTCCTTGTTCTGTTATCATTACATTAGTATTATATGGGATGTCACTTCTTATCCCTTTGATGATGGTGGCTGGCAGTGTCTAATTCTGTGTGTGTGTGTGTGTGTGTGTGTGTGTGTGTGTGTGTGTGGTGTGTGTGTGTGTGTGTGTGTGTGTGTGTGTGTGTGTGTGTGTGTGTGTGTGTGTGTGTGTGTTGTAGAGTGGGTATGCCTAATATATCTTTCTCGTGTTTGTTGATTTTGCTTCGTCTTCTGGTCAATTTGTAGGCACCGCAGTCCACCAACTTAATTTCAGAGGGATACAGAACTCATTTGATCTTAAACTGGGATAATTAGGCCGGAGAAAGGTGCTGAAGGAAGCTGAAGAATGGAAGGAGGCTGAAGGAAAGGAGAAGGATGGAAAGAGACTGAAGGAAGGAAGAAGGAGGCTTAAGGAAGGAAGAAGGAAGCTGAAGGATGAAGGAGGCCGGATGAAGGATGATAGAGGCTGAAGGAAGAAAGGAAGGAGCCTGAAGGAAGGAAGGAAGGAAGGAAGGAAGGAAGAAAGTAGGAAGCTGAAGGAAATATACACTAGGACGATAAACCCTTACTTTCCAACCAGCTACAATACAATTAGGCTCTAGGGACATAAAACCAAATAGAAAAAAAATAAACATATCTCAACTCAGATCAGCAATATACAGCAACGACCGCCATGGCAAGATAGGAAATAAAAGTAGACAACGACATACAATAAAAAAAACAAAAACAAAAAACTCTAGCCTGTGTTGTTTTATTTGGGTGAATGGATGGATGATACAATGTCATTCACTCCACGCCACAAAACAGCACATTAGAATACAAGATCTGTTTCGAGGTTAAGTTTGGAGGACTCACAACCTTTACCCGCTTCACCCTCAATAGTTTTTTAATACAAGCCTATCTCGAGAGAACCAATCAACCAACCAACCAACCACCCACCCCACCCACCACACACACAACCAACAACGACCCCCCCACCAAAACTACTACCTCTAAAGTCAAGTTGCACCAGTCAACCTCACGACCCAACTCCAAAGCATTCTGCACTACACGATATACACAGAATATCATCACCAGCGTCCCTAAGGCCTCTCCTTTGATATAATTATGTTCTATGAAGTTACTTAAACGCACACCCAAAGCCTCTCAAACACCTTATTAGACAACACAGGAGTAATGGAAATCGGCCTGTAATGTAATCGCCAACTGAAGAAAAAGGAGGGGGCAAGAGTGAAATA
>JAWZYT010001219.1:0-16989 GCA_034508575.1 Petrolisthes manimaculis | reverse complement strand
TTAATTCTACATATCATCATCATTCGTTGAACACAGTTATTTTCTTTTCATTAAATCTATACTTATTTTCTTAGCCAGATGTCGCCACCCAATTTCTTCTCCCAACACATTCCCTTGACAATTTTCTTATTACTATACTACAGTAACATATTCCACAAACTCTACTAATTAATCTATTTATTCCTTTTATCCTCACTCGTTTTCTTATTCCTTGACGTATTATTTTTAATTATCTAAGAGAAATGGGTATCTAAAGTCACATTTACCTAGAAGGCAATCGGTACATAGTCGCCAGGATAATGAAAAATAAATTCTCTATCGTTACATTCCGTTTCCTTTACTTCTTAACTAAAGGGGTCGTTTGTTGTGGACATAGTGAAGGGGTACAAGTTCATCCAGACCATATCAGAACGCAAACTATAGTACACTCGTGATACATAACTTCTGACCTGAATGTGAGGAGTAGAAAGCTTCGAATCGCCTGGTATTGCTCATTTCCCCACCCAGTACACATACCTAGAGTATAGACTGAGTTTGAATTCAGGATATGTGTGGTGCCTGCCGTTCGTCTCTGGTCAGAAATTAAGTATAGCGAGTGTACCTCAATAGACATGTATAGGGGATGTAGTTAATAGCATCGTATAAAATTAGAACTCTACTAGTGTTCTACTATTTTGGACGAAGAGGCTTGAACGTACTGTACTTCCATGTCTTTAAATCTGGCGAACGATAATTGCAATCACGTCGTAAAATGTTTGGGGCCAATCATAATCACAAGTCAGAGTTCAATACCCTATTTTGATTTATCCCCCGTTGAAACTCTCAAACCGTGGCCTCAATTATGATTACTTAAGGTGGTAATTCATTTTTGGTACATTGGAGTGCTTTGATTCCTCTAAAGTATACTAGGAAACAAGACCAGAAGAGCAAAAGTAATGATGGTGTTCTGTTGCTTGGAATAGTTTGGAGGATTCAGTTACTACAGATTTACCAACAAATAATTTCCCCCTTAATCAAGCTTACCAGGGTCTAATTCCAAACACTTATATACTGTACAGATGAAGATATGACAGAAATAACGACTGAAGCAAAATGTGATAGAAATTGAAAGAGAGAGATATGAATGAGAACATGAAGAAAATTTGTAGGAATGAAAGAAGATGAATAGAGAGATAATGATTGAAGGAGTAAAGGAGGATGAGAGGGCTGAGAACAAGAAGGAAAGTAGTAAAGGAAGAGGAAGAGGGAGAAAAGAAATGAAATAGTAGAGATGGAGAGCACTGAAAACAGGAATAAAAGTAGGAATAGAAGAAGAAGAAGAGGGAGAAAATTAATAAAGGAGTGGAGGAGAAGGAGCAGGAGCAGGAGGAGGAGGAGGAGGAGGAGGAAAACAAGAGTAAGCCGCAGGGGGACATAATTACACAGAGCCAGCATCACAAATTTAAGAGACTAATTGAAATGATGGATACATTAGGGGCAACTGACGAGGTAGAGATCCTACCCTACTCAACCCTGCCCTACCCTGCTCTACCCTGACCTGACCTGACTTACCCTGCCCTACCCTGCCCTAACCTGACCTGACCTAATCTGCCCTATCTTGCCCTACCCTGATTTAACCTGCCCTACCCTACTCAACCTGACCTAACCTGCCCTACCCTGACCTACCTTGCACTACCCTACCATGTTTAAACATTCCACAATCACTGTCACCATCCCTATCACCATCATCACCATCACTACCAAGCCTGACACATCCACTACCACTAACACTACCACCACCATCACTACCCTGTCTAACAACTCCACTATCATGATCATCACCCCCATTACTATCTCACCATTATCACCATCATTAACCTATCTGACACCTCTACCATCATTACTACGACCACCACCACTACCACCACTACTACCACCATCACCACCACCACCACTATCACCACCACTATCACCACCACAACTATCACTACCACTATCACCACCACAACTATCCCCACCACTATTTTTAATGGCATCGGGGTGCAATATCCAATAATTATAACTAATCCATTATATTTTTCATTCCTTCCTTTCAAAATATCTTCTTTTTTACTCTTCACCTTAAGCTTTCATCAATCTTCTTTCCTCCTCTGTCAAGCTTTTACTATTATTTCTTTTCCTCTCAAGATTTTCCTCCCGTTTTCCTCCTGATTCTTCCTTACACGGTCTCCACATTATTTTATTTCTTCCTTCTTTTAAATACACTATGTTCCTAATGTTCTCTCCCTCCCTCATTCCTTACCTATATTATCATAAAGTTATCTCCTTCCCTCTTTCTCTCCCTTCTCTCCCTCCCACCAACAAGTCCTCTCTCCTTCTCTCCCTCCCACCAACATGTCCCCTCTCCTTCTCTCCCTCCCACCAACATGTCCTCTCTCCTTCTCTCCCTCCCACCAACATGTCCTCTCTCCTTCTCTCCCTCCCACCAACATATCCCTTCTCCTTCTCTCCCTCCCATCAACATATCCCTTCTCCTTCTCTCCCTCCCACCAACATATCCCTTCTCCTTCTCTCCCTCCCACCAACATATCTCCTCTCCTTCTCTCCCTCCCACCAACATATCTCCTCTCCTTCTCTCCCTCCCACCAACATGTCCCCTCTCCTTCTCTCCCTACTATCAACATGTCTCCTCTCCCTCCCTTGCCCCCCTCCCTCCCTCCCTCCCAAGCACCCTTCACCCAACTTCAAAAACTCATCTTCCCCTCCTTAATTCCTCATTCACCTGTAAAAAGCCTCATTATTTTCTCTCTCTCACTGCAATGACTCCCACCCAACAAAATGTCCACCTTCCTCCTTCACATGTTTTTGTTGTTGTTGTTGTTGTTGTTGTTGTTGTGTCCCCGAAGGTAATCATTATTTTCCCTCCATCCGACATATTTCCCTCACTCTCCCCCCTTCCCCCCCATATATGTTTCCCTCCATCCTACATAATATATATTATCCCTTTCCTATGTCTCTCTTCGATATATTTCTTCCGATATATTTTCTTCCCTCCATGTGTCACTACTACTACTACTATTATTATTATTATTATTATTAGTTATTTTTATATAAGTTTTCACCATCTTCATCATCATTATCATCATCATCGTTATCATCATCGTCATTATTATTATTATTATTATTATTATTATTATTAATATTTTTTTTTTTTTTTTTTTTTATTATTATATTAACTTTCTTCATCATCATCATCATTATCAATATTATCATCATCATCCCTAATATTATAGAAGTGCAGGTATGGGTCCTAACATAAATTAACACACACTTGACACCAAAAGGAGGAGGAGGACACAAATTGAAATATTGTGGGCTTCCTTCCACCTCCATATATATTGACTCTTTTTTTCTTTTCTGTTTTCTTGTTCCTGCCTCGTGTGTGATGTGTTGGGTGTTGAAGGAGGCAGGACTGGGTGTGATATATAAACCTTGTTAACGTTTCAAAATGCCAATTATTACCCATTTTCTCTCTGTCTGTCTCCTTTCAGTCGTGTGGTTTGATGGAGGGGCGTGAGGCGAGCCACGAGACGACACAGATTCCCCCCAAGAATTTCGCAGCCTTGTCAAAATGTTGCGCTCCCTCGAGGCAGAAAAATAAAAAAGTGTACACCCCAAAAAAATCATAACACCTTAATAATAAACAATAAAAACAACAATGAAAATCAAACCCCCCAAAAAAACAATAAATAGAGAAATAAATTGACAGTGTATCTATTTTCTTTCCCACTTACGACTTGACTGGCCAGATGCTTATAAACGCCCTGAACACAAAACGATCCCTTATAACGAAACGCAGCGATACATTTGCGAAACTGGAGGCCCCGGGGTGCATGGGTAGGGAAGGGAAGGGAAGGGAAGGAAGCCCCACGTTCCTCTTGTTCCGTATATTTTTCACCGACAATGAAGTCTTGTAATTGGTTGAGGTAATTGCAGGGTCCGGGGGAGGGAGAGAAATGGAGGGGGGAGTGTGTGTGTGTGTGTGTGTGTGTGTGTGTGTGTGTGTGTGTGTGTGTGTGTGTGTGTGTGTGTGTGTGTGTGTGTGTGTGTGTGTGTGTGTGTGTGTGTGTGTGTGTGTGTGTGTGTGTGTGTGTGTGTGAGAGAGAGAGAGAGAGAGAGAGAGAGAGAGAGAGTTTGATGACTTCAGATATTAGCTGTGATAGCAACCAAGGCGAGGCGGGCCCTAGAGTTTTCTCCCGTTCTCTGTGTTGTTGTCGTTGTTGTTGTTGTTGTTGTTTTAGGTGATGAGACAGAGAGAGACAGACAGACAGACAGACAGACCTCCACATCTTCCCCTCTATTTATTTCTTCCCTCCCTCTATCCTCTACAACCGTTTCCCTTGCTTTCTATTTCTCTCCCCATCTTCCGCCCCCCTCAATCCCAATCCACCACCACTCCTTCCCTTGCCCCTTACTTTTCCCTTTCTTCTCTCCCTCTATACACCTCCACCCTTTTTCTTACTCCCTATATCTTCCATTTTTTTCCCCAACCACCTCCACTCCTCCCCCTACTCCCTACTTCTCCCTATCGTCTCTCCCTCTTTCCACCTCCACCCTTTCCCTTGCCCCTTACTTTTCCCCTTTCTTCTCTCCCTCTATTCACCTCCACCCTTTTTCCTACCATCCTATTTCTTCCCTTCTTGCCCCCAACACGAACTTCAAACACCTGTTGATGCTCAGAAATATTACATACATTCACCACTAAAAAATTTCTTCTCAAGGGAATGATATACTTTGGGTATATTATAATGTTTTGTTGTTGTTGTGTTGCTGTTAACTACACACACACACACACACACACACACACACACACACACACACACACACACACACACACACACACACACACACACACACACACACACACACACACACACACACACACACACATACAGAAATAACGACATATAGCAAGGCAAGTAACATTATAGCAGGCGAAAATATAATGTGAAAAAGGTTATATAAAAAAAAAAAGAACAACAGGAAGAATAACAAGTGACACAAAAGGAAATATGGGAAAACTTCTTTGAATTTCGATTTCCCGTCACCATCGCTATTCTGAACCAAGCAATTAGAAGTAGGCCTAAGCTCACAACGGCACCCCTGCAACACTCAATTAGGTGAAAATTAGGGACGGGGAGAAGGGGCGTTTATAAACATATGGCAGTGTGGTACAGAGTGGGAGGGAGGGAGGGAGGGAGTGGTGGGACGGGGTCTTTTTCACCACCATACAAACCTAAAAACCTGAGTTCTTTCGGGGATAGTAGTTGTGATATTTTTCGTCTGGTTGTCTGTCTGTCTGTCTGTCTCTCACTCACTCACTCACTCACACACACACACACACCACACACACACACATTCTCTCTCTCTCTCTCTCTCTCTCTCTCTCTCTCTCTCTCTCTCTCTCTCTCTCTCTCTCTCTCTCTCTCTCTCTTTCTGGCACACACACACACACACACACTTATCTATATACTTTGCTTCTGCAGGAGGCGATGCAGAAGTGATGACGCAGGGTTGTCGGAAAGAGTGACAGGCCTTGGTAGCTGACGTCCCACAAGCAGACAGACAGACAGACAGACAGACAGACGGGGAGGAGAGAAGACAGCCACGTAGACATGTTGTTGGGTAGTCGATAATCATTATAATTATCTATTTCGAGTGACGAGGAAGGTGAGAGCGTCAACTATATTATAATCACAGTCCAGATACAACTACCTATAGACCGTGATTATAATGTAGGTGACTTTCAGCTCGTGTGTGTGTGTGTGTATGTGTGTGTGTGTGTGTATGTGTGTGTTTAGCCAATAAAATCTAAATAAAATATACAAAATTATGAATATAGACACGTGTCCTTGAGTGAGCGTACATACACACACACACACACACACACACACACACACACACACACACACACACACATTCATCCCATCAACAGCATACATCTCCCTCCCCACCCCCCAACCCCCCTCCCCTTCCCCCCTTCTAATGTAGCTACAACGAGATTCCCAATAATCGTGGGACATTAACATTCATTGCAGGGATTTTCCTCTGCCTCTGCCACCCAAGCATATCATTAAACCATTCCTGCCACCGACCCACACCACCAATAAACCACAGACAGAACCGCCGGACCACCCCGTAAAAAAAAAGTCGCTAAGAGCATCGTATCCCGGCCACTCTGATCGCATGTAGAAAAGTCAGCGTACAATAATTAGCTCGATATGAGGTACGATACACGGCGGTAAAAGTGTGGTGGCGGCAACTTAGGATGCAGCTGGAGCCAATTCACGTTCCTCTTTCTTTCGTTCGTTCGTTCGTCATTCGGGTGATTTCGGATATTGGATGCACGTATAATTCCCAGCCACCAACTGGATAGAATGTAAGGTAAGTAATGAATATGCATTATTATTATTATTGTCATTGATATTATTATTATTATTATTATTATTATTATCATTATTATTATTATTATTATTATTATTATTATTATTATTATTATTATTATTATTATTATTATTGTTTTTTTTTAGGGAATACTACAAATTGGAAAACAATATAATACATTTATTCGTCGATTTGGGTAGTTATGAGATTAAGAAAAGAGTTATACCAGTCCATCATCTATACGTTAGTGTGAGTTAAAGATATATTTGCCTTTTTATCAGATATAACTATAAGAGAAGAAATTTTATAACATGTAAATTTCTCATTAGTTTTGACGTGATCACAGGTTGTGGGACTTTGATATCTCGCCATCCAACATTCATCACCTTAGTTTTTTTTACTATGAGGTTAAATATTTCTTCGCCTCTTGGGAAGACTGTTACAAACTAAAGAGTATCATGGAGTCAAAGATTTTAATATACAGAGAAAAAGTGGGAATGTGAGAATGATATTGTATTATTGGAACACCCACCAGTTTTAACCACATGATATTATTTCTGTGAAGGGCAGATCATCACGCTATTTATATGTTAAGGGGATGGTATATTTTTGGTACATTGGATTGCCTTGATTAATCCAATGTATGTCAGAAAACATGGCCAGATGGACTAATATAATAGTGTTCTGTTGCTTGGAATTGTTTGGAGGTATCAGTTGCTCCAGATTTACCAACATTGTATTACCACCTTAAAGAAAGTGACTGCAGACAAATTTAATAACCTTTACATCAATTACAATGTAAACTTGAATAATTAATAAAATCACACACAACAAAAACAACAACACCGATCAATCAAAGTAAGTTAATATATGAATAATAATTAAACTATAATCATTATGTAATATAGACATTGGAAGCACTAACTAAAGGGTATAAAGAAGAGATTAAAAGTCCAGTACAACAACTCTAACCTAACCTAACCTAACCTAACTTAATTTAACAACATCCTCCACCACTCTCCATTCATCAAACCACTACACCCTCCATCACCCTCCCCTCACCACACCACTACATCCTCCCACCACCACCTTCCACCCACCCCCACTACACAACTACACTCACCCCTCCCTCACCACACTACACAACACCCTCCACCCCACCACACCACACCACATTCCACTCCACCACACCACCACACCCCATTCCACCCCAACACATCACCACTACACTCTCCCCTCTCCACACTCCACCACACCACCACCCCTCCACACTCCACCCCTCCACACCACACACAACACCACAACAACAACAACAACAACTCTCCACATTACCAGACACAGTATAATTTCACCGCTTGAGAAGACGTCAGAAACTTTTACCTACCACTCCTCGCATAATTAATTACTTCACCAAAATTCGAGGCCGCAGCACAAAAAAACAAAATCACTAAACAACAAAAACATTAAGAAAAAAATACAGTATATATTAGTCTGTGAGCGGCAATGAAGCAAAAAGAAACACACTCTTAAAATCTTTCTGAGTAAAAAACTAATAGAGAGCAGCAGCAGCAGGTGTTGTGTTTGTGAGTGGATATCATTGTAACGAGAGATATCTGGTTGTATATGTACCTTATTACTGTTCTGTTGGCAGGGGTAGGTGGGTGGGTTGAGGGGCGGGTAGGTGGTGTGTTGAGGGGTGGGTAGGTAGGTGTGTTGAGAGGTGGGTAGGTGAGTTGAGAGGTGGGTAGGTGAGTTGAGAGGTGGGTAGGTGAGTTGAGAGGTGGGTAGGTAGGTGGGTTGTTGAGGGGTGGGTAGGTAGGTGGTTTGAGGGGTAGGTGGTGTTGAGGGGTAGGTAGGTAGGTGTGTTGAGAGGTGGGTAGGTAGGTGTGTTGAGAGGTGGGTAGGTAGGTGTGTTGAGGGGTAGGTAGGTGTGTTGTTGAGGGGTAGGTGGGTTTGTAGAGGTGAGTGAGAGACAGGGAAGTTAGTTAGTTAGTGTGTGCCTTTTATTTATATTTTCATCCTGGCCAATAAATACATCGATTCCCTTCGATATAAGTTATGATTTTAAATAAAGGCTTCTGGTTTGGCTTCTATTCCAGTGTTTGTAAGTTGTAGTTGAGTACGTAGTTGTTGTGTTAATTTTTGGTGTAATATTTTTTTTTTATCACATTTACCGAAAGAGCTGATATTTTTAATGAGGAAGTCGGTATATTCATTTTTCATGATTCTTACCAACACGACCACCAAGCTCACCCTCACTAAATTATGTATACTCCTCCTAAACGTTCTAATATCCAGAGCTAATAATAAGGCTTAGGGCTATTTGTTTTACCAGTACCTAAGATTCATCGTAATATTTCCATCTCAATAATCTGACTCTAATAATTGCACTTTTTTGTCCTTCAAATGGCTCAATTATTTTGCTTGTTTAGATATGTTCACTTTACAATTTATATCAGTGTTTATATTACACTATTAAGGTCAATTAAGGCAGCCCTTGATTGAAGAATGGACACTAGAGGTATTAAATAGAGGAAGATTCTAACATTATCCCACACCTTGTCATCTACTACCGATACAATAAGTCGTGAATGTTACTAAATAGGCAATACTTCTCACACCATCACACATGCCATATTCCCTCTAACCATCTATACCATATAATGTGACACTTACTGGATGAACTAACACCATTTTAACTTCTTTCATTTATTTACCGTACGTTAAATCGAGGTGTTATTTGGTGATGAAAGTAACAAACCATCCTCACACTATTAATAATTACCAGATTATTACTGTACTGTATATTGTAACACCAGGTGGACAGCATAATAATATAACACTGTCTTCACCCCTTCCATTCATCCTTCGTAATTATTAGTGTTGTGGTGTTTGCTGGTGGTGATAGTAGAGTAGACAGACGACCTTACGTGTAGGCACCTAGGGACACACACACACACACACAAGCACTACCACCCATCTCATTACTTTCGGGAGGGTGATTAATGCAAGCTAATTAGATTACACTTTTTGTACTTGCTGACAGGGCCGGGAGAGGCGTCACTTACCCCAGCTAAATGGCAACGCAGTTTTTCCTCCCACCCAACTATCATCCATCCAAGCCCCCTTCTACTTACTCCTCCTCACCCTACCAGTCCGACCCTCCTCCTCCTCCTCACCCTGCCAGTCCGACCCTCCTCCTCCTCCTCCTCCTCCTCCTCCTCCTCCTCCTCCTCCTCCTCCTCCTCCTCCTCCTCCTCCTCACCCTCCTCCTCCTCCTCTTCCTCCTCCTCCTCCTCCTCCTCCTCCTCTTGTCTGTCTGTCTGTCTGTCAATATTTTTTTTGCCTGATCTCGTGTTTTCTTTCTCACTCTATCTATCTATATTTATCTTTCGTCTTCTTTCTGAGTTACTGTGTGTGCTATTTTCTGTAATCTATATTCTCTCTCTATCTCTCCTGTCACCACTCTTCTTGCATGTATTCAGAAGATTAGTAACAAATCACTAGCTAAATATAACATAATAACATAGTACTCAATTATTATATCACACACACACATCCTATGCAAAATACTACAAACACACAAACATCAGGTCAATACACACACACACACACACACACACCCACACACACACACACGCACATCATATGCAAAATACTACAAATTTACAAACATCACATCAGTACACACACACACACACACACACACTGGAGTACTACAACGAGCGTCCCTACTACAACTGTGTTTACTCTACCATACTGCCGTCCATTCAGAAAAAAATACCCCTTATCCCCCTCTCTCTTACTCCCTCACTACACCATGCTCACTACTCTCTCTCTCTCTCTCTCTCTCTCTCTCTCTCTCTCTCTGCTCTCTCTCTGCTGTCCACTGTCCTCCTCTCTCCCTCCTTCCCTCCCTCCCTCCCTCCACTCTTGTCCATTGCCCTCCTCTCTCCCTCCCTCTCTCCCTCCATGATCACCTCTCCTCCTCTTTCCCTTCACTGCCTAATGCAATCCCTCTCTTCTTTTTTCCTCTCTCAGCCTCTACTGTCCAACACTCACTCACTCTCTCTCACTCTCTCTCTCTTTCTCTCTCTCTCTCCCCTTTCCTAAACACTCCCTCCCTCCCCCATACTCCCAAAGTATGCTCCCTCACCCTCCTTCCCCACTACATCCTCCAGCCTTCCACGTCCCCCCACTCCCTCCTTCGCCCCCGTCCCCACTCCCTCCACCACCACCACCCACTCCTTCGCCCCCGTCCCACTCCCTCCACCACCACCACCACCCACTCCTTCGCCCCTGTCCCACTCCCTCCCTCCCTCCTACTTCATCCCCTCACCTCTCCCACTCCTACACTCATCGACTCAGTCCGGTTCTATATGCCATTAACATAGCATTATCCGCATAATATGAGAGCTAAATGAATTAAGGGAGGTTAATTTTGAGTGCCTCGGAGACTCATTTGTTGACCAGAAATTGTATTGGCTAGAATAATAAAGGATGGAAGGATGGATGTATTATTGTGTTATTTATTCTATTGGCTAGAATAATAAAGGAAGGAAAGATGGATGTATTATTGTGTTATTTATTCTATTGGCTAGAATAATAAAGGATGGAAAGATGGATGTATTATTGTGTTATCTATTCTATTACTCTTGATTATTATTATTATAGTTGTTGTTGTTGTTGTTGTTGTTGATGTTGTAGCTTGGGTTGTTTGTTAGTTTCTGTTATTCACTTCTTTCTTCTTTTTGTGTGTGAGTGTTAGTTTGTGAGTGTGTGTGTGTATATGTGTGTGTGTGTGTGTGTGTGTGTGTGTGTGTGTGTGTGTGTGTGTGTGTGTGTGTGTGTGTGTGTATTCTGTCTGTCTCTCTCTCTTTCTCTCTCTCTCTCTCTCTTTTTTTTTTCTCTCTCTCAGTTTTTATCCTTTATTCCTCCTCTTTCCCTCACGTCCCCCTCCATCTCCCCCCCTCCCCCCCACCCGCCCCCTCTTTCAATGGCTAATATTTTTTCTTAGTCAGGTATTATGAATATTTGAGCGTGTTTGACTGGAGAGTGTACATGTGCGTGAGTGGATGTATGTGCGTGCGTGTGTAGGTAGGTAGGGTGTGTGTTGTGCGTGTGTGTGTGTGTTATTATTCGTGTGTGTGTTTATAGGGATCCGAAATGCTTTAGATCAATGTGTAGAGCGCTGTGTGTGTGTGTGTGTGTGTGTGTGTGTGTGTGTGTGTGTGTGTGTGTGTGTATTCTGTACAGCTCAACACTTGATTTATTTAACTTGTTTATAGTAACCCGATATTTTTGTCTGTATTTGATGGAGTGTAGTCAATAATTATCGTCTCCTAGGTACACACACACACACACACACACACACACACACACACACACACACACACACACACACATACGTTAACACACACACACACACTAACACACACACACTCACACACACACTAACACACACACATACGTTAATACACACTCACACATACGATAATACACACACACATACACTAACACACACACACATACGTTAACACACACACACACACTCACACACACAAGGCAATAAAAAGTCGACACATTTAGATACACACATATCTGAGTACATTTCTTCACCAATAAAAGAAATGTTCAGTACAGACCAACCAAGACTTTTATTTTATACTACCAATCTTTAAAAAAAACTCTTATGATAAAAGATATACCAGAGTTCTAACAATTTAATCAAGCGTGTGTTTTCGTGCATATTAATATAAAGATAATAGCTACATACATACATACATACACCTAGACAGATAGTAGATAAAATTATATTGATAAGTATAAAGACAGAGAGATAGATAAAAATAATATATATCTTCTCTTCTTCTCTGCAATTCCCGTCATGTGTTTAGTTTCAAAATGTTACGACACGCGAATGTACAGTAGCTCTTTGTGTAGAATTCCCAACACCACACTCATCGAACCATAGTTTTTCAGTGGTAAGTTAGTGATCGTTGCAATAGTTTTTATCACTGGATTTCGTGCAGGTGGTTTTTTTTTTTATTATTATTATTATTATTTTTTTTTTTAGATGTGAACATTTTTCTGTACCAGTTGTGGAACCCTGTATGATAACGATGTAAAGCAGTAAAATGAAGAATGTGCTCTAGTCCAGAAAGACCATGTAGTCACAAAGGTAGGAGACAGAGAGTAGGTACAGAGAAGAAATAGAAGTAAGGAAGGAGACAGAAGTAGGGACAAAGAAGTAAGGAAGAAGACAGAGAGGAGGGCCAAAGAGGAAATAGAAATAAGGAAGGAGACGGAGAGAAGGGATGGAAAGGAAAAAGAAGTAAATAAGGAATATATGAAGAGAGGAAAGGTTCGAAGGGGGAGAGTTGGAGCGATCATGTTCTTACTTTGGTTCATAATAATCAGTTTTTATTAAAGGGGGGTCATGTATTGTCAATTAATTGGATGGTACTGGTTTCTCCAAATCATGTCACGGAACAGCCTCCTTCAGTGTGCAGTTTACGAACACTCTGGAGGAATCAATCGTCCAAAATCTCCAGTAAAATCACGAGAGGAGAAGTAAACTGATTTGGCAAAGTTGGTAAATTCTACTTATAGTCCTTCAAACTTTGCAATAAACACACATTCCCGAGTCTCATACGGAGGGGATCTATTACCAGGAGTAGTTTGGAGGAATCAGTCGCCCTCCAAAACCAGGGGGGGAGGGGGGAGGGGAAGGGGGAGGGGTATATACAGTCTCGGTCAACATCTCCAGGCCTCGACCCCTTCCCTGTGTTAGCCCGGATCAAGTTGGTTTGTATTCGCCTTATTTCTTGACGAGGTTGGTGGGCCGCGTTCATTAAAAAGTTAGGGTGAGCCGAAATGTCTGAATCAAGGATGGAACCGTCTGGCTTGTCTGTCTGTCTGCCTGCCTGCCTGCCTGCCTTCTGCCTGCCTATTTCCCTGCCTGTCTGTCTGCTTGCCTACCTGAAATGGAGTCTACTGATTCCTCCAAACAAACCACAAGACTTAATCCATCAGAGAATGTCCGTTTGAACCCTGAGGAGAGGAGAAAGATAGAAAGAAAGAGCTAAGATTAACTGTTAAATTCTCCTGGATGAATGTTAAGGGGGAAGTACAGGGGTGGGGGGAAATCTGGAGTAAATGATTTCTCTAAAGTACTCCATGCAACAGGCCAGCCACCATTATTGTTGTTATTCTGTCCCTGTTTCCTTGGCATACATTGGAGGAATCATGGCCGCCCTCTCATGTACCCAAATTATACTATCCCATAAACAGGTGGAAAGACGGATGTGCAAAGTTGAGATCGATGCTTGAGGAAGGTTAGATTGATGGCCAAGTATGTAGATTAGACTGAAAATGGTGATGGTGGTGGTGGTGGTGGTGGTGGTGGAGATAAAAATGGTGAAAGTATTGGTGGTGGTGGTGGTAGTGGTGGTGGTGGAGATAAATGTGGTGAATGAGAGTACTGGTGGTGGTGATGGTGGTGATGCTGCTGATGAGAGTGGTGAAGATAATAATGGTGAATGAGAGTATTGGTGGTGGTGGTGGTGGTGATGGTGGAGAAAAGAATATTAAGTGTTGGCGGAGAAAAAAAAAATAAGGAAAATGAGAGATGGTGGCGATAAGAATGGCGAATGTGATTATAAGCATATTTATAATTCTTAACGTGAAATATTAAAATGTGTAAGAGTATTTTCACATATACACTAATTTTCACCGCAGCTAAAAATGGTTTCCACCATAATGAAAGAATTTCACCACGCAAAAAAACTGACATAATGAGCTATAGACAAAAAAATAAATAAACATAAGAATTGTTAGAGAAAGCAATTTATCATCTTTTAACAATTCCTCGTACTGAGAAGCAAGAAGAACTGACTCACTGAAAAAAGATAATTCGCACCACCACTATAGCACTACAAATGTATTCCCCAAAGAGACGAAACCAGGCTTGAGGGAGGAAGGGAGGGGGGCAGAGAGGCAAAGAGGGGCAGGGGGAAGGAGGGAATGGGTGGTAGAGAGGGGAGAGACGAGGGTGGAAGGAGGGAGGGGGTGGTAGAGAGGGGAGAGGGGAGTGTGGAAGGAGAGAGAGGGTGGTAGAGAGGGGAGAGGGGAGTGTGGAAGGAGGGAGAGGGTGGTAGAGAGGGGAGAGGGGAGTGTGGAAGGAGGGAGGGGGTGGTAGAGGGGGGAGAGGGGAGGGGGGAAGAAGGTAGGGGGGAGGGAGTGAGGGTAGAGGAGTAGTGAGGACGCCTGACGAAGGAACAAAACATGAGATTGATTTCCTCGAGCGGACAGACCGGTTCGACCCTAGTGAATAATAGAGGTGTATTGAATAGCGTATTAGGTAGCGACCGCCGGATGTCAGGTAGGCTTTGATCTTAAAAGAGAAAGGACAAGTGAGTTTGGGAGAGAAGAGGTCAGATCTCTTCACCCGTAGAGGCAGAAACTCTACATTATAAATTCTTAGTTCGCTAATTTACTTAAGGGGAGATTCTCTGATTACCTCAAACCATGTCATGAAACAGATTCCCTATTAATACCATTGAGGGCGTCTGTTTCCTGGCATAGTTTGGAGGAATCAAAGACCTTTCAACAAGAAGAATCTCCCCTTAACTTTTAAAGAATTGATGAGGAAAACAGGGATGAAAAGGGTTGGAAATATCAGCAGGTAGAAAGATATCAAAGCCAGGTATCACACACACACACACACACACACACACACACACACACATACACACACGCACACACACACATACACACACACACACACACACACACACACACACACACACACACACACACATTCCCAGCATATCTCACTCTTCAATACATGGGATTAAGGGGATATTATTCTCTTGTTGGTGAAAATTGGAAGGCAAATGATTCCTCCTAACTATACCAGAAAACAGATTCCCTTTATGTCACTAATAGGGAATCCGTTTCATGACATAGGTAGGAGGGATCAGTAGGACTCCACTTCAACAACAAGAGAATTTTCCCTTTAAACAATCAGGAAGGCGCTGTCCAAAGTTAAAAGGACGGGTTAGCCCACCTGTCACTCCTGGAAGACAGTGGGTAGTCCAACTCACCTCTGCTTATATACCAACCCCATCCATGTTTCACTATACCCGTGCATCTCAAACTTTGCCAGCGGCCGGGGAGGGTTATAAAGTTGGTAAGTCACTGGGGATCATCACACACACGCTCACACACACACACACACACACACACACACACACACACACACACACACACACGCTCATCCATCATAGATCAGCCTCGTAAATATCAGGGCCCAGCAAAACAAAAGAAACCTACTACTATGTATACAGTCGGCCTCAAATGAAAGTTATGTTCAGTTGCCAGCACTTATAACTAGTACAGTCAGCGTTGTCAATCCTCTTTTCCTGTACCAGTTGGAAGTGCCGGCAATTGTACAGTCAGTCGGTCGCAATAGAAAGGTTTGTGCAGTCACCGGCAAAGGTCCCTTCGTCTCATCCAATGCTTTTTGAAGGACAATACATATAACAAGGATAATTATCAACCATGCATTTTCACCATACAAACTTGCAATATTGAACAGATAATGTACACTTGCCTGCACTTATAACTGGTATAGGAGAAGAGGACTGATAACAATGAGTGTACTATTTATAATTGCTGGCAACTGTACACTCGCGATTCATTATATATATCCAGGCTTGTTTTGAAAAGCCTGATCGAGTTTCAAGGGAGCTCAAGCAAATATGAAACAGGATAATCATTGTAATTGGTTCACAAGCATGTCAAATGATTCGGAAATTCAACAAGACCTGGAAACTTGTGAGAAACTGCGGATATAATGTTTGGTTATGATACGACTTTTATCCCTCAATAATCAGTGGGCAATAATGATAGAAATGAAGCATGGAGGTTTGGGAAGGAAGGTGGTGAGTGGGAGAGAGTGTGAGAATGGGGGTGGTAGGAGGTGGTGAGTGAGAAGGAGGGTGGGAAGGAAGGGGGGGTAGTAGTGGGAGGGAGAGTGGGAAGGGGGGATAGTAGAGGGTAGTGAGTGAGAAGGGAGGTGGTATAAAGATAGTGAACTACCGTGAGAGTCAGGCAGAACAAATAGGCTACGTCTATAAAAACACACATTAGTAAGCGACTCCCTAAAATGATACTCACACATCTGCATACATGGTAAATTTATGACCTTTCTCCCCCACCCCTCCACACACACACACACACACACACACACACACACACACACACATACACACACACACACACACACACACACACACACACACACAAACTCATACACACTTGTACACCCACACACTCATATACACACACAAACTCTTTCTCTCTCTCTCTCTCTCTCTGTCTTTCTTTCTTTCACACACACACACACACACACACACACACACACACACACACACACACCAGCATACAAATCACTTATAAGCCAACACATAACAGCAACAACAGATGCTCCTGGTATGCTAATATGTCTGTAAACTCAAGGCCAACATACTCCTCTTTTCTATCTTCTATTTTTGCCTCGTG
>JAWZYT010001218.1:1500000-1517438 GCA_034508575.1 Petrolisthes manimaculis | reverse complement strand
ACCTAACCTAACCTAACCTAACCTAACCTAACCTAACCTAACCTAACCTAACCTAACCTAACCTAACCTAACCTAACCTAACCTAACCTAACCTAACCTAACCTAACCTAACCTAACCTAACCTAACCTAACCTAACCTAACCTAACCTAACCTAACCTAACCTAACCTAACCTAACCTAACCTAACCTAACCTAACCTAACCTAACCTAACCTAACCTAACCTAACCTAACCTAACCTAACCTAACCTAACCTAACCTAACCTAACCTAACCTAACCTAACCTAACCTAACCTAACCTAACCTAACCTAACCTAACCTAACCTAACCTAACCTAACCTAACCTAACCAAACCTAACCTAACCAACCAACCTAACCTAACCTAACCTAACCTAACCTAACCTAACCTAACCTAACCTAACCTAACCTAACCTAACCTAACCTAACCTAACCTAACCTAACCTAACCTAACCTAACCTAACCTAACCTAACCTAACCTAACCTAACCTAACCTAACCTAACCTAACCTAACCTAACCTAACCTAACCTAACCTAACCTAACCTAACCTAACCTAACCTAACCTAACCTAACCTAACCTAACCTAACCTAACCTAACCTAACCTAACCTAACCTAACCTAACCTAACCTAACCTAACCTAACCTAACCTAACCTAACCTAACCTAACCTAACCTAACCTAACCTAACCTAACCTAACCTAACCTAACCTAACCTAACCTAACCTAACCTAACCTAACCTAACCTAACCTAACCTAACCTAACCTAACCTAACCTAACCTAACCTAACCTAACCTAACCTAACCTAACCTAACCTAACCTAACCTAACCTAACCTAACCTAACCTAACCTAACCTAACCTAACCTAACCTAACCTAACCTAACCTAACCTAACCTAACCTAACCTAACCTAACCTAACCTAACCTAACCTAACCTAACCTAACCTAACCTAACCTAACCTAACCTAACCTAACCTAACCTAACCTAACCTAACCTAACCTAACCTAACCTAACCTAACCTAACCTAACCTAACCTAACCTAACCTAACCTAACCTAACCTAACCTAACCTAACCTAACCTAACCTAACCTAACCTAACCTAACCTAACCTAACCTAACCTAACCTAACCTAACCTAACCTAACCTAACCTAACCTAACCTAACCTAACCTAACCTAACCTAACCTAACCTAACCTAACCTAACCTAACCTAACCTAACCTAACCTAACCTAACCTAACCTAACCTAACCTAACCTAACCTAACCTAACCTAACCTAACCTAACCTAACCTAACCTAACCTAACCTAACCTAACCTAACCTAACCTAACCTAACCTAACCTAACCTAACCTAACCTAACCTAACCTAACCTAACCTAACCTAACCTAACCTAACCTAACCTAACCTAACCTAACCTAACCTAACCTAACCTAACCTAACCTAACCTAACCTAACCTAACCTAACCTAACCTAACCTAACCTAACCTAACCTAACCTAACCTAACCTAACCTAACCTAACCTAACCTAACCTAACCTAACCTAACCTAACCTAACCTAACCTAACCTAACCTAACCTAACCTAACCTAACCTAACCTAACCTAACCTAACCTAACCTAACCTAACCTAACCTAACCTAACCTAACCTAACCTAACCTAACCTAACCTAACCTAACCTAACCTAACCTAACCTAACCTAACCTAACCTAACCTAACCTAACCTAACCTAACCTAACCTAACCTAACCTAACCTAACCTAACCTAACCTAACCTAACCTAACCTAACCTAACCTAACCTAACCTAACCTAACCTAACCTAACCTAACCTAACCTAACCTAACCTAACCTAACCTAACCTAACCTAACCTAACCTAACCTAACCTAACCTAACCTAACCTAACCTAACCTAACCTAACCTAACCTAACCTAACCTAACCTAACCTAACCTAACCTAACCTAACCTAACCTAACCTAACCTAACCTAACCTAACCTAACCTAACCTAACCTAACCTAACCTAACCTAACCTAACCTAACCTAACCTAACCTAACCTAACCTAACCTAACCTAACCTAACCTAACCTAACCTAACCTAACCTAACCTAACCTAACCTAACCTAACCTAACCTAACCTAACCTAACCTAACCTAACCTAACCTAACCTAACCTAACCTAACCTAACCTAACCTAACCTAACCTAACCTAACCTAACCTAACCTAACCTAACCTAACCTAACCTAACCTAACCTAACCTAACCTAACCTAACCTAACCTAACCTAACCTAACCTAACCTAACCTAACCTAACCTAACCTAACCTAACCTAACCTAACCTAACCTAACCTAACCTAACCTAACCTAACCTAACCTAACCTAACCTAACCTAACCTAACCTAACCTAACCTAACCTAACCTAACCTAACCTAACCTAACCTAACCTAACCTAACCTAACCTAACCTAACCTAACCTAACCTAACCTAACCTAACCTAACCTAACCTAACCTAACCTAACCTAACCTAACCTAACCTAACCTAACCTAACCTAACCTAACCTAACCTAACCTAACCTAACCTAACCTAACCTAACCTAACCTAACCTAACCTAACCTAACCTAACCTAACCTAACCTAACCTAACCTAACCTAACCTAACCTAACCTAACCTAACCTAACCTAACCTAACCTAACCTAACCTAACCTAACCTAACCTAACCTAACCTAACCTAACCTAACCTAACCTAACCTAACCTAACCTAACCTAACCTAACCTAACCTAACCTAACCTAACCTAACCTAACCTAACCTAACCTAACCTAACCTAACCTAACCTAACCTAACCTAACCTAACCTAACCTAACCTAACCTAACCTAACCTAACCTAACCTAACCTAACCTAACCTAACCTAACCTAACCTAACCTAACCTAACCTAACCTAACCTAACCTAACCTAACCTAACCTAACCTAACCTAACCTAACCTAACCTAACCTAACCTAACCTAACCTAACCTAACCTAACCTAACCTAACCTAACCTAACCTAACCTAACCTAACCTAACCTAACCTAACCTAACCTAACCTAACCTAACCTAACCTAACCTAACCTAACCTAACCTAACCTAACCTAACCTAACCTAACCTAACCTAACCTAACCTAACCTAACCTAACCTAACCTAACCTAACCTAACCTAACCTAACCTAACCTAACCTAACCTAACCTAACCTAACCTAACCTAACCTAACCTAACCTAACCTAACCTAACCTAACCTAACCTAACCTAACCTAACCTAACCTAACCTAACCTAACCTAACCTAACCTAACCTAACCTAACCTAACCTAACCTAACCTAACCTAACCTAACCTAACCTAACCTAACCTAACCTAACCTAACCTAACCTAACCTAACCTAACCTAACCTAACCTAACCTAACCTAACCTAACCTAACCTAACCTAACCTAACCTAACCTAACCTAACCTAACCTAACCTAACCTAACCTAACCTAACCTAACCTAACCTAACCTAACCTAACCTAACCTAACCTAACCTAACCTAACCTAACCTAACCTAACCTAACCTAACCTAACCTAACCTAACCTAACCTAACCTAACCTAACCTAACCTAACCTAACCTAACCTAACCTAACCTAACCTAACCTAACCTAACCTAACCTAACCTAACCTAACCTAACCTAACCTAACCTAACCTAACCTAACCTAACCTAACCTAACCTAACCTAACCTAACCTAACCTAACCTAACCTAACCTAACCTAACCTAACCTAACCTAACCTAACCTAACCTAACCTAACCTAACCTAACCTAACCTAACCTAACCTAACCTAACCTAACCTAACCTAACCTAACCTAACCTAACCTAACCTAACCTAACCTAACCTAACCTAACCTAACCTAACCTAACCTAACCTAACCTAACCTAACCTAACCTAACCTAACCTAACCTAACCTAACCTAACCTAACCTAACCTAACCTAACCTAACCTAACCTAACCTAACCTAACCTAACCTAACCTAACCTAACCTAACCTAACCTAACCTAACCTAACCTAACCTAACCTAACCTAACCTAACCTAACCTAACCTAACCTAACCTAACCTAACCTAACCTAACCTAACCTAACCTAACCTAACCTAACCTAACCTAACCTAACCTAACCTAACCTAACCTAACCTAACCTAACCTAACCTAACCTAACCTAACCTAACCTAACCTAACCTAACCTAACCTAACCTAACCTAACCTAACCTAACCTAACCTAACCTAACCTAACCTAACCTAACCTAACCTAACCTAACCTAACCTAACCTAACCTAACCTAACCTAACCTAACCTAACCTAACCTAACCTAACCTAACCTAACCTAACCTAACCTAACCTAACCTAACCTAACCTAACCTAACCTAACCTAACCTAACCTAACCTAACCTAACCTAACCTAACCTAACCTAACCTAACCTAACCTAACCTAACCTAACCTAACCTAACCTAACCTAACCTAACCTAACCTAACCTAACCTAACCTAACCTAACCTAACCTAACCTAACCTAACCTAACCTAACCTAACCTAACCTAACCTAACCTAACCTAACCTAACCTAACCTAACCTAACCTAACCTAACCTAACCTAACCTAACCTAACCTAACCTAACCTAACCTAACCTAACCTAACCTAACCTAACCTAACCTAACCTAACCTAACCTAACCTAACCTAACCTAACCTAACCTAACCTAACCTAACCTAACCTAACCTAACCTAACCTAACCTAACCTAACCTAACCTAACCTAACCTAACCTAACCTAACCTAACCTAACCTAACCTAACCTAACCTAACCTAACCTAACCTAACCTAACCTAACCTAACCTAACCTAACCTAACCTAACCTAACCTAACCTAACCTAACCTAACCTAACCTAACCTAACCTAACCTAACCTAACCTAACCTAACCTAACCTAACCTAACCTAACCTAACCTAACCTAACCTAACCTAACCTAACCTAACCTAACCTAACCTAACCTAACCTAACCTAACCTAACCTAACCTAACCTAACCTAACCTAACCTAACCTAACCTAACCTAACCTAACCTAACCTAACCTAACCTAACCTAACCTAACCTAACCTAACCTAACCTAACCTAACCTAACCTAACCTAACCTAACCTAACCTAACCTAACCTAACCTAACCTAACCTAACCTAACCTAACCTAACCTAACCTAACCTAACCTAACCTAACCTAACCTAACCTAACCTAACCTAACCTAACCTAACCTAACCTAACCTAACCTAACCTAACCTAACCTAACCTAACCTAACCTAACCTAACCTAACCTAACCTAACCTAACCTAACCTAACCTAACCTAACCTAACCTAACCTAACCTAACCTAACCTAACCTAACCTAACCTAACCTAACCTAACCTAACCTAACCTAACCTAACCTAACCTAACCTAACCTAACCTAACCTAACCTAACCTAACCTAACCTAACCTAACCTAACCTAACCTAACCTAACCTAACCTAACCTAACCTAACCTAACCTAACCTAACCTAACCTAACCTAACCTAACCTAACCTAACCTAACCTAACCTAACCTAACCTAACCTAACCTAACCTAACCTAACCTAACCTAACCTAACCTAACCTAACCTAACCTAACCTAACCTAACCTAACCTAACCTAACCTAACCTAACCTAACCTAACCTAACCTAACCTAACCTAACCTAACCTAACCTAACCTAACCTAACCTAACCTAACCTAACCTAACCTAACCTAACCTAACCTAACCTAACCTAACCTAACCTAACCTAACCTAACCTAACCTAACCTAACCTAACCTAACCTAACCTAACCTAACCTAACCTAACCTAACCTAACCTAACCTAACCTAACCTAACCTAACCTAACCTAACCTAACCTAACCTAACCTAACCTAACCTAACCTAACCTAACCTAACCTAACCTAACCTAACCTAACCTAACCTAACCTAACCTAACCTAACCTAACCTAACCTAACCTAACCTAACCTAACCTAACCTAACCTAACCTAACCTAACCTAACCTAACCTAACCTAACCTAACCTAACCTAACCTAACCTAACCTAACCTAACCTAACCTAACCTAACCTAACCTAACCTAACCTAACCTAACCTAACCTAACCTAACCTAACCTAACCTAACCTAACCTAACCTAACCTAACCTAACCTAACCTAACCTAACCTAACCTAACCTAACCTAACCTAACCTAACCTAACCTAACCTAACCTAACCTAACCTAACCTAACCTAACCTAACCTAACCTAACCTAACCTAACCTAACCTAACCTAACCTAACCTAACCTAACCTAACCTAACCTAACCTAACCTAACCTAACCTAACCTAACCTAACCTAACCTAACCTAACCTAACCTAACCTAACCTAACCTAACCTAACCTAACCTAACCTAACCTAACCTAACCTAACCTAACCTAACCTAACCTAACCTAACCTAACCTAACCTAACCTAACCTAACCTAACCTAACCTAACCTAACCTAACCTAACCTAACCTAACCTAACCTAACCTAACCTAACCTAACCTAACCTAACCTAACCTAACCTAACCTAACCTAACCTAACCTAACCTAACCTAACCTAACCTAACCTAACCTAACCTAACCTAACCTAACCTAACCTAACCTAACCTAACCTAACCTAACCTAACCTAACCTAACCTAACCTAACCTAACCTAACCTAACCTAACCTAACCTAACCTAACCTAACCTAACCTAACCTAACCTAACCTAACCTAACCTAACCTAACCTAACCTAACCTAACCTAACCTAACCTAACCTAACCTAACCTAACCTAACCTAACCTAACCTAACCTAACCTAACCTAACCTAACCTAACCTAACCTAACCTAACCTAACCTAACCTAACCTAACCTAACCTAACCTAACCTAACCTAACCTAACCTAACCTAACCTAACCTAACCTAACCTAACCTAACCTAACCTAACCTAACCTAACCTAACCTAACCTAACCTAACCTAACCTAACCTAACCTAACCTAACCTAACCTAACCTAACCTAACCTAACCTAACCTAACCTAACCTAACCTAACCTAACCTAACCTAACCTAACCTAACCTAACCTAACCTAACCTAACCTAACCTAACCTAACCTAACCTAACCTAACCTAACCTAACCTAACCTAACCTAACCTAACCTAACCTAACCTAACCTAACCTAACCTAACCTAACCTAACCTAACCTAACCTAACCTAACCTAACCTAACCTAACCTAACCTAACCTAACCTAACCTAACCTAACCTAACCTAACCTAACCTAACCTAACCTAACCTAACCTAACCTAACCTAACCTAACCTAACCTAACCTAACCTAACCTAACCTAACCTAACCTAACCTAACCTAACCTAACCTAACCTAACCTAACCTAACCTAACCTAACCTAACCTAACCTAACCTAACCTAACCTAACCTAACCTAACCTAACCTAACCTAACCTAACCTAACCTAACCTAACCTAACCTAACCTAACCTAACCTAACCTAACCTAACCTAACCTAACCTAACCTAACCTAACCTAACCTAACCTAACCTAACCTAACCTAACCTAACCTAACCTAACCTAACCTAACCTAACCTAACCTAACCTAACCTAACCTAACCTAACCTAACCTAACCTAACCTAACCTAACCTAACCTAACCTAACCTAACCTAACCTAACCTAACCTAACCTAACCTAACCTAACCTAACCTAACCTAACCTAACCTAACCTAACCTAACCTAACCTAACCTAACCTAACCTAACCTAACCTAACCTAACCTAACCTAACCTAACCTAACCTAACCTAACCTAACCTAACCTAACCTAACCTAACCTAACCTAACCTAACCTAACCTAACCTAACCTAACCTAACCTAACCTAACCTAACCTAACCTAACCTAACCTAACCTAACCTAACCTAACCTAACCTAACCTAACCTAACCTAACCTAACCTAACCTAACCTAACCTAACCTAACCTAACCTAACCTAACCTAACCTAACCTAACCTAACCTAACCTAACCTAACCTAACCTAACCTAACCTAACCTAACCTAACCTAACCTAACCTAACCTAACCTAACCTAACCTAACCTAACCTAACCTAACCTAACCTAACCTAACCTAACCTAACCTAACCTAACCTAACCTAACCTAACCTAACCTAACCTAACCTAACCTAACCTAACCTAACCTAACCTAACCTAACCTAACCTAACCTAACCTAACCTAACCTAACCTAACCTAACCTAACCTAACCTAACCTAACCTAACCTAACCTAACCTAACCTAACCTAACCTAACCTAACCTAACCTAACCTAACCTAACCTAACCTAACCTAACCTAACCTAACCTAACCTAACCTAACCTAACCTAACCTAACCTAACCTAACCTAACCTAACCTAACCTAACCTAACCTAACCTAACCTAACCTAACCTAACCTAACCTAACCTAACCTAACCTAACCTAACCTAACCTAACCTAACCTAACCTAACCTAACCTAACCTAACCTAACCTAACCTAACCTAACCTAACCTAACCTAACCTAACCTAACCTAACCTAACCTAACCTAACCTAACCTAACCTAACCTAACCTAACCTAACCTAACCTAACCTAACCTAACCTAACCTAACCTAACCTAACCTAACCTAACCTAACCTAACCTAACCTAACCTAACCTAACCTAACCTAACCTAACCTAACCTAACCTAACCTAACCTAACCTAACCTAACCTAACCTAACCTAACCTAACCTAACCTAACCTAACCTAACCTAACCTAACCTAACCTAACCTAACCTAACCTAACCTAACCTAACCTAACCTAACCTAACCTAACCTAACCTAACCTAACCTAACCTAACCTAACCTAACCTAACCTAACCTAACCTAACCTAACCTAACCTAACCTAACCTAACCTAACCTAACCTAACCTAACCTAACCTAACCTAACCTAACCTAACCTAACCTAACCTAACCTAACCTAACCTAACCTAACCTAACCTAACCTAACCTAACCTAACCTAACCTAACCTAACCTAACCTAACCTAACCTAACCTAACCTAACCTAACCTAACCTAACCTAACCTAACCTAACCTAACCTAACCTAACCTAACCTAACCTAACCTAACCTAACCTAACCTAACCTAACCTAACCTAACCTAACCTAACCTAACCTAACCTAACCTAACCTAACCTAACCTAACCTAACCTAACCTAACCTAACCTAACCTAACCTAACCTAACCTAACCTAACCTAACCTAACCTAACCTAACCTAACCTAACCTAACCTAACCTAACCTAACCTAACCTAACCTAACCTAACCTAACCTAACCTAACCTAACCTAACCTAACCTAACCTAACCTAACCTAACCTAACCTAACCTAACCTAACCTAACCTAACCTAACCTAACCTAACCTAACCTAACCTAACCTAACCTAACCTAACCTAACCTAACCTAACCTAACCTAACCTAACCTAACCTAACCTAACCTAACCTAACCTAACCTAACCTAACCTAACCTAACCTAACCTAACCTAACCTAACCTAACCTAACCTAACCTAACCTAACCTAACCTAACCTAACCTAACCTAACCTAACCTAACCTAACCTAACCTAACCTAACCTAACCTAACCTAACCTAACCTAACCTAACCTAACCTAACCTAACCTAACCTAACCTAACCTAACCTAACCTAACCTAACCTAACCTAACCTAACCTAACCTAACCTAACCTAACCTAACCTAACCTAACCTAACCTAACCTAACCTAACCTAACCTAACCTAACCTAACCTAACCTAACCTAACCTAACCTAACCTAACCTAACCTAACCTAACCTAACCTAACCTAACCTAACCTAACCTAACCTAACCTAACCTAACCTAACCTAACCTAACCTAACCTAACCTAACCTAACCTAACCTAACCTAACCTAACCTAACCTAACCTAACCTAACCTAACCTAACCTAACCTAACCTAACCTAACCTAACCTAACCTAACCTAACCTAACCTAACCTAACCTAACCTAACCTAACCTAACCTAACCTAACCTAACCTAACCTAACCTAACCTAACCTAACCTAACCTAACCTAACCTAACCTAACCTAACCTAACCTAACCTAACCTAACCTAACCTAACCTAACCTAACCTAACCTAACCTAACCTAACCTAACCTAACCTAACCTAACCTAACCTAACCTAACCTAACCTAACCTAACCTAACCTAACCTAACCTAACCTAACCTAACCTAACCTAACCTAACCTAACCTAACCTAACCTAACCTAACCTAACCTAACCTAACCTAACCTAACCTAACCTAACCTAACCTAACCTAACCTAACCTAACCTAACCTAACCTAACCTAACCTAACCTAACCTAACCTAACCTAACCTAACCTAACCTAACCTAACCTAACCTAACCTAACCTAACCTAACCTAACCTAACCTAACCTAACCTAACCTAACCTAACCTAACCTAACCTAACCTAACCTAACCTAACCTAACCTAACCTAACCTAACCTAACCTAACCTAACCTAACCTAACCTAACCTAACCTAACCTAACCTAACCTAACCTAACCTAACCTAACCTAACCTAACCTAACCTAACCTAACCTAACCTAACCTAACCTAACCTAACCTAACCTAACCTAACCTAACCTAACCTAACCTAACCTAACCTAACCTAACCTAACCTAACCTAACCTAACCTAACCTAACCTAACCTAACCTAACCTAACCTAACCTAACCTAACCTAACCTAACCTAACCTAACCTAACCTAACCTAACCTAACCTAACCTAACCTAACCTAACCTAACCTAACCTAACCTAACCTAACCTAACCTAACCTAACCTAACCTAACCTAACCTAACCTAACCTAACCTAACCTAACCTAACCTAACCTAACCTAACCTAACCTAACCTAACCTAACCTAACCTAACCTAACCTAACCTAACCTAACCTAACCTAACCTAACCTAACCTAACCTAACCTAACCTAACCTAACCTAACCTAACCTAACCTAACCTAACCTAACCTAACCTAACCTAACCTAACCTAACCTAACCTAACCTAACCTAACCTAACCTAACCTAACCTAACCTAACCTAACCTAACCTAACCTAACCTAACCTAACCTAACCTAACCTAACCTAACCTAACCTAACCTAACCTAACCTAACCTAACCTAACCTAACCTAACCTAACCTAACCTAACCTAACCTAACCTAACCTAACCTAACCTAACCTAACCTAACCTAACCTAACCTAACCTAACCTAACCTAACCTAACCTAACCTAACCTAACCTAACCTAACCTAACCTAACCTAACCTAACCTAACCTAACCTAACCTAACCTAACCTAACCTAACCTAACCTAACCTAACCTAACCTAACCTAACCTAACCTAACCTAACCTAACCTATTTAAAATCTTTTTATACTTGGTTTCAGGGGAGCCTCGAACCTACGACCCAGTGGCCTATCAATTCACTTTCCAGCACCATAACCACTAGGCCACCAGCTCCCACAATAATAGGGAATCAGATGTTATATTTATATACCACACAAATTATTTTATTGCTCATATTTCTTAATTAAGCCCATTGATGATGCTCCAATGACATAGATTAGGTGTATTTTATGATGTAGAATCCAAATGACAGGTGAAAACAGGTCAAAAAGCTGTTATTCTAGTCAAAACAAGTCAATATAGGGGTTGGATATGTAATGCCTGAGCCTAACAGCTTTTTAGGGAGTTAATGCTTATATTTCTTAATTATTCACATTGGGGATGCTCCAATCACCTCTATTATATGTAGTTTATGTTTTAGAATCCAAATTACAGGTGAAAACAGGTCAAAAACTCGTTATTATAGAGATATAATTGATAAACGAAGGAAATAGGGAGAAGAGAGGATATCCTGATCTGGTAACATTGTATGCATCTGATCTGGCAACACTGCAACTCTGGAGGGAAAAAAAATATTTGTGTATTAACCAATTTATTACGTCATTTTGGTAAGTTATACATTATTTATAGTACATTTATTTATAGTAAACAATAAATAATGTTGATAAATGTGTTAAAATAATAATATCAGGTAATAATATGTTTCGTGTGTGTGTGTGTGTGTGTCTTTCTCTCCCTGATCTGGTAACATTGTATGCATCTGATCTGGCAACACTGGTAAACACAGAAATGGAGGGAACCAAAATACTCTGTGTATTAACCAACTTATTACATCATTTTGGTAAGTTATACATTATTTATAGTACCTTTAGCATTCAGTAAACAATAAATAATACCTTTAGTATTCAGTAAACAATAAATAATGTTGATAAATGTGTTAAAATAATGATAATACGTAATTATAAGTTTCGTGTGTGTGTCTCTCTCTATCTCCCTCTATCTCTATCTCCCTCTATCTCTCTCTCTCTCTTAATGATGTATTAGTATTATTATTAATATTATTAAGCAAACCTAATCTATTGTAATTTCAACAGGTGCTAACGAGGTTATGGAAGGTAAGTATTATTATTATTATTGTTATTATTATTATTATTATTATTATTATTATTGTTATTATTATTATTATTATTATTATTATTATTATTGTTATTATTATTATTGTTATTATTATTGTTATTATTATTATTATTATTATTGGTAAAAGTATAGAATGACTCCATTCACTATATTATATATTTTAGTCTGACTTAACCTAGACCACAGCAGACTACCGTGACCTAACCTGGGCAGACTACCGTGACCTAACCTGGGCAAAATACCGGGACCTAACCTGGGCAAACTACCGTGACCTAACCTGGGCAGACTACCGTGACCTAACCTGGGCAGACTACCGTGACCTAACCTGGGCAGACTACAGGGATATAACCAGTGTAAACTACCATAAATTGACTGGGGCATATAGCCGGATGTGGTAACACTGCGGGTTTCCTAGCCGAAAACCCCCAAGATTCAAACTATTATCTGGTAATACTATTTTCTAATTGGTAATAAATAAATACTACATTATTATTATGTATATATGTGTTTGGTAATTATTGAAAGAATTACCGTTATTTTGGTAAATATTGAAAACATTACGGTTATTCGGTAAATATTGAATGAATAATAATAACAATAATAATAATAATAATAACACTAATAATAACACTAATAATAATAATAATAATAATAATAATGATAATCGTAAATATTGAATGAATGAAGAAGGATAGAAGGAAGGAAAGAAAGATAGAAGGAAGGAAAGAAAGAGGGATGGTAGGAAAAAAGAAAGAAGGATGGAAGGAAGGAAAGAAAGAAGGAAGGATGGAAGGAAAGAAAGAAAGAAGGATGGAAGGAAAGAAAGGGATGGTAGGAAAAAAAGAAAGAAAGAAGGATGGAAGGAAGGAAAGAAAGAAGGATGGAAGGAAGGAAAGAAAGAAGGAAGGAAAGAAAGAAAGAAGGAAGAAAAGAAAGAAGGAAGGAAGAAGGAAGGATAGAAAGAAGGATGGAAGGAAAGAAGGACTGTGTAATAATAATAAATGGTTTAATTCAGAAAAAGGCAGCCATTAATGGGCTGAAAATATACAGTTACGGTATAATTCAAAAACATTAATTACATTGACACACACATATACATTCATTACACTGTCACACACATATAAACCTATATACATACATGCACATATACACATCCTCATGCATCCACATAGACATATACCCATACACACATAAACACACATGCACACACATATACATCCACATAGACATATTCCCATACATACATATACATATGTACACACATATACAGTACATACATACATTATTTTTCATAGTTTATTAGGGATGGTTTTAGTTTGTGTGTGTGTGTGTTTGTGTGTATGTGACTGTGTGTGTGTGTGTGTCCGAGCAGTCCCGAGTCTGCTGGAACTCCCGGTAACACACACACAGTCACACACACACGGTAATTATTATTATAGTATTATTATTATTATTATTACATTACTCTCTTAATTACTCACTTAATTATTATTATTATTATTATTTTTATTATTGCAATTATCATATTTAACTATAATTATACTCTACACAAAATTTAAGTACAGTAAAATAATCAATAATATAAATAAATAAATAATAAAAAATAAAATAGGGGACAGGCTTGGGGGGGGTTAGGGGGGTGCAGGGGTAGGGGGACAGGCTTGGGGGGGGTAGAAAGCCTGTCCACCTATTCCCGCACCCTCTCTAACCCCCCCAAGCCTGTCCCCTACTCCCAAACACCCCCAGTCCCACTATTATTATGGTACTATTATTATTATTATTATTATTATTATTATTATTATTACTACTATTATTACTATTATTATTACTATTATTATTATTATTATTATTATTATTATTATTATTGTTATTATTATTATTATTATTATTATTATTATTATTATTGGTAAAACTACAGAAGTACTCCATTCACTATATTGTACAGTTTTTATATAATTATTCACTATTTTGGGCAAAATACCTGGACCTAACCTGGGCAGACTACCAGGACCTAACCTGGGCAGACTACCGTGACCTAACCTGGGCAGACTACAGGGATATAACCTGTATAAACTACCATAAATTGACTGGGGCATATAGCCGGATGTGGTAACACTGCGGGTTTCCTAGCCAAAAACCCCCAAGATTCAAATTATATCTGGTAATACTATTTTCTAATTGGTAATAAATAAATACTACATTATTATTATGTATATATGTGTTCGGTAATTATTGAAAGAATTACCGTTATTTATTTTGGTAAATATTGAAAACATTACGGTTATTCGGTAAATATTGAATGAATAATAATAACAATAATAATAATAATAATAACACTAATAATAATAATAATAATAATAATAACAATAATAATGATAATCGTAAATATTGAATGAATGAAGAAGGATAGAAGGAAGGAAGGAAGGAAAGAAAGAAGGATGGAAGGAAGGAAAGAAAGAGGGATGGTAGGAAAAGAAGGATAGAAGGAAGGAAGGAAGGAAAGAAAGAGGGATGGTAGGAAAAAAAGAAAGAAGGATGGAAGGAAGGAAAGAAAGAAGGAAGGATGGAAGGAAAGAAAGAAAGAAGGATGGAAGGAAGGATAGAAAGAAGGAAGGAAGGAAAGAAGGACTGTGTAATAATAATAAATGGTTTAATTCAGAAAAAGGCAGCCATTAATGGGCTGAAAATATACAGTTACGGTATAATTCAAAAACATAATTCAAAAACATTAATTACATTGACACACACATATATACACACATATAAACCTATATACATACATACACATATACACATATATACATTCATTATGCTGTCACACACATATAAACCTATATACATACATGCACACACATATACATCCACATAGACATATTCCCATACACACATATACAGTACATACATACATTATTTTTCATAGTTTATTAGGGATGGTTTGAGTTTGTGTGTGTGTGTGTTTGTGTGTATGTGACTGTGTGTGTGTGTGTGTGTCCGAGCAGTCCCGAGTCTGCTGGAACTCCCGGTAACACACACACACACACACGGTAATTATTATTATAGTATTATTATTATTACATTACTCTCTTAATTACTCACTTAATTATTATTATTATTATATTTATTATTGCAATGATCATATTTAACTATAATTATTCTCTACACAAAATTTAAGTACAGTAAAATAATCAATAATATAAATAAATAAATAATAAAATAGGGGACAGGCTTGGGGGGGTTAGGGGGGTGCAGGGGTAGGGGGACAGGCTTGGGGTGGGTAGAAAGCCTGTCCCCCTATTCCCGCACCCTCTCTAACCCCCCCAAGCCTGTCCCCTACTCCCAAACACCCCCAATCCCACTATTATTACGGTACTATTATTATTATTATTATTATTATTATTATTATTATTATTATTATTATTATTACTATTATTATTACTATTAGTATTAGTATTAGTATTAGTATTAGTATTAGTATTAGTATTATTATTATTACTATTATTATTACTATTATTATTATTATTATTAGTATTATTATTATTAGTATTATTATTATTACTATTATTATTATTATTATTACTATTATTATTAGTATTATTATTATTATTACTATTATTATTATTATTATTATTATTATTATTATTATTAACAGGTGTTGGTCTTGGAGTGGTGGCATCTTCGTCTTGGGACCAACACACACACACACACACACACACCACAGCTGGACACCCTTCAATAAGTGAGCATCTCTCTCTCTCTCTCTCTCTCTCTCTCTCTCTCTCTCTCTCTCTCTCTCTCTCTCTCTCTCTCTTCCTTTGTATTTCACCCCTTCATTAATTCTCAACATTTTTTTTTTGTCCATGGCAAGAATTGTATAATTTGTGAAAAGCCCAATCATTCCCCCTGTAAGTTCTTACATTATTATTATTATTATTACAGAAGCCAGCCTTCCTTGAGAAACCCGCCACTGACAGCAGCCACTGACAGCAGCCACTGACAGCCGCCACTGACAGCAGCCACTAATAGCAGCCACTGACAGCAGCCACTAACAGCAGCCACTGACAGCAGCCACTAATAGCAGCCACTAACAGCCGCCACTGGTGATTTGAAATTACGGTACAATATTTTTAAGAGTGCAGAAATATTATTTGTTTTTTCATACAGTCTCATACTGCACACACACACACACACACACACACATATACACTCATATATACACACACATACACAGACACACATATACACACACACTCATATATGTACACACACGTTTACATAGCTCTCTTCCCATACGTCACAAATAATACAGACACACATACACACACTCATATATATACACACACACACACATATACACACACACACACACACACACACACACACACACACATAAACACACACACATACAATATAACATAACATAAATGGTTTCAGTATATTTTTTCAGTACCGTATATAATTATTACACTTATTATAATGTTTTATAGTAATAAATGTGTGTGTGTGTGTGTGTGTATAGAGAAAGTGTGTGTGTGTATAGAGAAAGTGTGTGTGTGTGTGTGTATAGAGAAAGTGTGTGTGTGTGTAGAGAAAGTGTGTGTGTGTGTGTGTATAGAGAAAGTGTGTGTGTGTGTGTGTATAGAGAAAGTGTGTGTGTGTGTATATTGAGAAAGTGTGTGTGTGTGTGTAAAATTTTCACACAAAATATACATAGCTTTTACCAAGATTTTTTTTCAAGTAATAATAATAATAATAATAA
>JAWZYT010001218.1:1487500-1495000 GCA_034508575.1 Petrolisthes manimaculis | reverse complement strand
CTAAAAGGTTAGGCCTAATAGTGTATGTAGTGCGTGACGAGTTGACAAGTTCAGTTATCACCAATAATTCATGAGTTTCTACTCATAGAATTACATTTCCTTTGTTTATATTAATTATTCTTTGTAATTTTCTCATACAATCACTTGCACTTTAAACCATATCAAATGTCTGTACCGGGATATGTGTTAAAAGTATGAAAAATACCAGTTTTGAGAAGTAGTTCACTATAAAGGGGTTAGGTTTATCACGCGTGTATCAAGCCAGCGCCTTCTAGAAGGCTCAGCTGATCAAGCCAGCGTGAGTGACAGTGGGGTGGAAATTTCAGTCATCACTAAAACTCATTGAATATTCATTCTTGTACAAACATTCCTTAGTTTGTATTCATTAATTTTGGTAATTTTCTTTGAAAAATCACTTCCACGTAATATTAATTTGTGCATAGATACACCTAATAGCTGGGAGAGTGTGGATGGCCCAGCTGTACGCGAATCATGTAGGCATATGTGACGATACACCCGGAAAATCCCGCATAGGCCACTCGGACATCAAAATTGAATTTTTTATTACCACTTTAAAAAAATTCGGACTATTGGGATTTTCGGAGTATCCGTGGTCGGATTAACGGACTTTTACTGTATACATAATACATTTAAAATTAAAATTAAATGAGGATGAATGAGTGAATACATGTATAAATATTAGAGATGAATAGTAAATTGATTGTACATGGAGGCAGTGTGATATTATACTGTACTCCATTAAACATGTAAAGGAAAGAATGTTACCCATGTAAATGTAACTCTATTCCTACAACCTAAGCCTGTCCCCTACTCCCACACACCCCCCAGTCCCACCAAGCCTGTCTCTCTATTCCCACACACCCCTAAACCCCCACCAAGCCTGTCCCCCTCCTCCCACACACCCCACACCCCCACCAAGCCTGTCCCCCTCCCACACCCCCCACACCCCCACCAAGCCTGTCCCTCTATTCCCACACACCCCCAGTCCCCCCACCAAGCCTGTCCCCCTCCTCCCACACCCCCACCAAGCCTGTCCCACTCCTCCCACACCCCACTAAACCCCACCAAGCCTGTCCCCTACTCCCACACACACCCCAGTCCCACCAAGCCTGTCTCTCTATTCCCACACACCCCTAAACCCCCACCAAGCCTGTCCCCCTCCTCCCACACCTCCCACACCCCCCACACCCACACCAAGCCTGTCCCCCTTCTCCCACACCCCCACCAAGCCTGTCCCCCTACTCCCACACCCCCCCACACCCCCACCAAGCCTGTCTCTCTATTCCCACACACCCCTAAACCCCCACCAAGCCTGTCCCCCTCCTCCCACACACCCCTAAACCCCCACCAAGCCTGTCCCCCTCCTCCCACACCCCCACCAAGCCTGTCCCTCTATTCCCACACACCCCTAAACCCCCACCAAGCCTGTCTCTCTATTCCCACACACCCCTAAACCCCCACCAAGCCTGTCCCCCTCCTCCCACACCCCCCACACCCCCACCAAGCCTGTCCCCATCCTCCCACACACCCCACACCCCCACCAAGCCTGTCCCACTCTTCCCACAACACCATAATTAATTCCATGTGTTTTTCAGATGGAGTGAGACGAGGGTCAATTTATAACATGGTACAAGAAAGTGGATTGAAGCCTGTCCTGATGTTGGCTTCTGAAGGACCTCTGTGTGTGTGTGTGTGTGTGTCATGATGTAATAAGAAAATAGAAGGTTAGTGAGTCCTTCAAATATTGACACTAAACACACACACACACACACACACACAATGGTGAGTCCTACAAACACACACACACACACAATTTATAACATGGTACTGTAGACTGAACACTGTAGACTGAACACTGTAGACTGAATACTGTAGACTGAACACTGTAGACTGAATACTGTAGACTGAACACTGTAGACTGAATACTGTAGACTGAACACTGTAGACTGTAGACTGAACACTGTAGACTGTAGACTGAACACTGTAGACTGAACACTGTAGACTGAACACTGTAGACTGAATACTGTAGACTGAACACTGTAGACTGAATACTGTAGACTGAACACTGTAGAACACTGTAGACTGAATACTGTAGACTGAACACTGTAGACTGAACACTGTAGACTGAACACTGTAGACTGAATACTGTAGACTGAACACTGTAGACTGAATACTGTAGACTGAACATTGATGAACATTGTAGACTGAACACTGTAGACTGAACACTGTAGACTGAATACTGTAGACTGAACATTGATGAACATTGTAGACTGAACACTGTAGACTGAACACTGTAGACTGAATACAGTAGACTGAACACTGTAGACTGAACACTGTAGACTGAACACTGTAGACTGAATACTGTAGACTGAATACTGTAGACTGAACATTGATGAACATTGTAGACTGAACAGAAATGGGTCTGGTGCCATCTGTGACTCGACACGACACGACGTGACGTGACACATTCGGTGTGAACGGCTTTGCCTTACATCCATATGATTTAATGCTAACTACGGGTGGCGAATTATGACGTATTGTGACGTACACTGACTTGACGCGACTCGCTTGGTGTGAATGCACCCTTAGATTAAAAAAAAACATACCTTACTGTAATTCCATACCGTACTTTTAGATTTAAAAAAAACATACCTTACTGTAATTCCATACCGTACTTTTAGATTTAAAAAAAACATACCTTACTGTAATTCCATACCGTACTTTTAGATTTAAAAAAAACATACCTTACTGTAATTCCATACCGTACTTTTAGATTTAAAAAAAACATACCTTACTGTAATTCCATACCGTACTTTTAGATTTAAAAAAAACATACCTTACTGTAATTCCATACCGTACTTTTAGATTAAAAAAAAACATACCTTACTATAATTCCATACCGTACTTTTAGATTAAAAAAAAACATACCTTACTGTAATTCCATACCGTACTTTTAGATTAAAAAAAAACATACCTTACTGTAATTCCATACCGTACTTTTAGATTAAAAAAAAACATACCTTACTGTAATTCCATACCGTACTTTTAGATTAAAAAAAAACATACCTTACTGTAATTCCATACCGTACTTTTAGATTTAAAAAAAACATACCTTACTGTAATTCCATACCGTACTTTTAGATTAAAAAAAAACATACCTTACTGTAATTCCATACCGTACTTTTAGATTAAAAAAAAACATACCTTACCGTAATTCCATACCGTACTTTTAGATTAAAAAAAAACATACCTTACCGTAATTCCATACCGTACTTTTAGATTAAAAAAAAACATACCTTACCGTAATTCCATACCGTACTTTTAGATTTAAAAAAAACATACAGTTGAACCTCGTTATTTCGGACTAATAGGGGGGAGAGGGTGTCCGGTTTTGCGGTTTGACCGTAATTGCGACGAATTTTTACGAGGGGTACGAAACAAAAATAAAAACACAAAAAAAACGTGTTTGTACAAAAATTAACACAAAATACAGATATATATATCTACATAAATAGGTATGTAGTGATGTGTAAATAATATACCTAAATGTTATTTACCTTGTGTGGTGAAGAGATGAGTTTATTTCTTGCCGTGATCGTATAGTGGGACGTATCAGAGTAGCTATTTAATACTGTTTAATAAAAACAAGAATGATGTAGTGATACGCAACCACTCCAAGTCTCCAACCCGCGCTTGTAAAGATAACAAATCACGCATGCGTGGTAGTGGTCTAGGTGGTAGGGGGAAGGGGGAAAATAACGGGATATCCATTGTTTACATTTTATTAGCCATACTGTACTCTGGTGTTTCCTTCTCCTTTATCTATTCGAGAAACATCTTCCTTCTTTCTATGGAAGGATATGGCCTTCTGTTTTGTAAATGCACCACCTGGCATGACTGTTGAAGCTAGTGGTTAACTCGTTATTACTAAAAACGAGATAGTCACACAAGTTGACAGGGCAGGTTAGGCCTATATTCCCTTGACCTTGAGCTATAGGGTGAATCGAGACCGAGGATAGGGGGGGGAAGGAGTGAGGGAGAAGTGGTGGCAACACACACACACCCACGCTTCACAGATGAGTGATATCATTTCCTGACAAGTTCATTATGATTTCACTCGTTTTGTATAAGAACTCCTCGGATTTATTCGAGAGTCAACTGTATATATACATAAATAGGTATGTAATGATGTGTAAATAATATACCTACTGTATAATGTAAAAAATATAATAGGAAAAAATAGAGAAACCAAAATTCAGACAAAAAAAAATCTCCAGCGGATTGTGTCCGAAATAACCGAAATCCGAAATAACGGGGTTTAACTGTATGTATGTATTATTCCTCGTGTGTGTGTGTGTGTGTATTATTCCTCGTGTGTTTGTGTGTGTGTATGTATTATTCCTGTGTGTGTGTGTATTATTCCTTGTGTGTGTGTGTGTGTGTGTATGTATTATTCCTGTGTGTGTGTGTGTGTATTATTCCTGAAAAGGTTTGATTGCAAGACTATAATTACTAATAATTATTGTACCGTTATGTTATTTCAGGTGTGAGGAGAACAGAGAAGAACAGAAGAACAAGAGAACAGGAAGTGGAGTGATAACAGAAGAACAGAATAACAAAAAAAAAAAAAATAATAAAAAAAAAAAAAATAATAATAATAAAATAAAACTTTGAAAATTTAGAAATTCATATTCAAACTAAACCAAAAATTATGTGAATTTAAGAGGGTGTGGGAATAGGGGACAGGCTTCAGGGGGGACTGGGGGGTTGTGGGAATAGGGGGACAGGCTTGGGGTAGGTAGAAAGCCTGTCCCCCTATTCCCACACCACCTCTAATCCCCCCCAAGCCTGTCCCCTATTCCCGCACCCCCCAGTTCCCCCCAAGCCTGTCCCCTATTCCCGCACCCCCCAAGCCTGTCCCCTATTCCCCCCCAAGCCTGTCCCCCAACCACCCCCCAAGCCTGTCCCCCTATTCCCACACCCTCTTAAATTCACATAATTTTTGGTTTAGTTTGAATATGAATTTCTAAATTTTCAAAGTTTTATATTATTATTATTACTTTTTTATTATTAAATTTATTTTGGTTGATTTTTTAATAAGAATTTCAAAATAAAGATTTATTCATTTTTTTGTTTATAAATTGATGTTGGCTGTTTTCTGGAAAGTCTTTGAAATTTTTAATAAATAATTTGTAATAAATAAATAAAGTTGTTAGGTGTATTTGTTTTAATTGGAATATACGTAATAATTGTATGTTAATTGTATATATTTGGTTTAACAAGTTGTTTGTTTGTTGTTTTACTTGATAAACACCTAAATAAAATGTATAGAGAAACACATTATTCAAAGATACATATTTAATGAATATTTAATAATATTAATAATAATAATTATATTAATAATAATAATTATATTAATAATAATAATTATATTAATAATAATAATAATATTAATTATAATAATAATAGTAATAATAATAGTAATAGTAATAATAATAATAATAATAATAATAATAATAATAATATTTAATGAATAAAAAGTTTGATATATTTAATGATACATATTATCAAGGTGTACAATTAACAAATTTGAAATTTATACTACATATAAAAACTGAAAATAAATAAACTATTGGAAATATAAACGTACGAGAAAATTATAAGTAATGGATCAATATATAAATCCATCTGAAACCGAGATAGATTTTTGAGGTACAAACAAAATCATAGATGGAATAATTAATATGGATAAATATTTGAGATGCACAGATTATATATATATATATATTTTTTTTTTTTTTTTTTTTTTTCATGTCAATATATGAAATAATAAGCCAAGAATGTTATACAATATCATATAATTATTATACAAACGGTCTAAGATAGATATACAGAATTTGATTCAAATAACAATTTAAGATGCATATTTATATACTAGATAATTAATACTATATATATAATTAAATTAAATATATATATTATATTAGATAGATATATAGACAAATAACAATTTCAAATACTTAAATAAATAATTTTGCTACATATTATAATCATTCATATATCTATTATAATAACATTATATTACATACATTCATTATAACATATATATTTATAGACAAATATTTTCAGATACATAGATAAACTATTGATATAACTAAATCAATAGTATATATATAATTTCTGTACATAATTATATCATATACAGTATATAACATTAATTATATTTCATATATATATACAGATATATATATATACATAGACAAATAACAATTACAGATACATAGATATATCTATCTATTATATAAATAAAAACAAAATTAATACTATATAATATTATTTATCTACATGATTATATTGAAAAACATATATACAAACATTCAGATTATATTAGTTTCATAAAACAGATGGATAAATACATATACAAACACTCGTATTATATTAAATAGTTTCATAAAACAGATAGATAAATACATATATACAAACATTCGTATTATATTAAATAGTTTCATATATCAGATAGATAAATACATATATACAAACATTCGAATTATATTAAATAGTTTCATAAAACAGATAAATAAATACATATACAAACATTGGTATTATATTAAATAGTTTCATAAAACAAAGATAAATACATATAAACAGATAATCATAAAACAGATGGATAAATACATCAATTGTCTATGTGAACTTGTATTATATTAAAAAGTTTCATAAAACAGGTAGATAAATACAACAATTGTCTCTGTTTAGTTGTGGGTGGTGGTGGCTGAGTGGATAGAGTGATGAGCTGTGACTGTAAAGGATCACGGTTCGATTCCACCTCATAACGTCTGGTATTTTTAAAGGTGTTGAATTGGGTCTAGCTGTGTGTGTATCAAACTATAATGTGTGTGTATCAAAAAATATCTAGTAGGACAGAAGAGAAGCTATGGTACCAACACTGTCTCATCTGGGGTGTGTGTGTGTGTTCTGTGTGTCTTTCTCTTTGTATTATATTAAATAGTTTCATAAAACAGATGGTTAAATACAACAATTGTCTATATATAGTTGTGGGTGGTGGTGGCTGAGTGGAGAGAGTGCTGGACTGTGACTGTGAGGGACCAGGGTTCGATTCCACCTCAGAACACCAAGGATTTTTAAAGGTGTTGAATTGGGTGTAGCTGTGTTGTGAGAGAATGTATGTGTGTGTAAGAGTGACAGAATATAAGTGTGTGTGTAATCATAAGAGTTGGAGAATGAATGTACGTTTATTTATATTCTATTAAATAGTTTCTTCCTATACCAGATAGATAAATATGTCAATAGTGTGTATATAATTGGGGGTGGCGTGGCAGAGTGGGTAGTGTAATGGACTGTGGCTGTGAAGGACTGGAGTTCAATTCCACCTCATAACGTCAGTTAAAAATATGGGCTGTGTGTGTGTGTGTGTGGAGGGAGAGAGAGAAGGAGGAGAGAAGGTGTGTGTGTGGAGGG
>JAWZYT010001218.1:1450000-1482500 GCA_034508575.1 Petrolisthes manimaculis | reverse complement strand
TGAACAAACTACTGGGACCAAACCTGTGTGTGGCGGCTGTGTGGCGGCTGAGATACTCCATTGGCGGCTGTGTGGCGGCTGAGATACTCCATTGGCGGCTGTGTGGCGGCTGAGATACTCCATTGGCGGCTGTGTGGCGGCTGAGATACTCCATTGGCGGCTGTGTGGCGGCTGAGATACTCCATTGGCGGCTGTGTAATGGCTGAGATACTCCATTGGCGGCTGTGACTCCATTGGCGGCTGACACTCTATTGGCGGCTGTGTGTGTAGATGGATGAAGCCGCCACACAGCCACCGACAGCCGCTACAGCCGACACAGTCATCTCCCTCTCATTATTCTAGAAGAGCAAAAATAATAATAATAATAATAATAATAATAATAATAATAATAATAATAATAATAATAATAATAATAATAATAAAAATAATAATATTATTATTATTATAAAGATAATATTAATAATAGTCATAATAAATATTAATATTATTATTATATTAATAAAAATAATATATAATAATAATAATAATAATGACAATAATTTTGCAGCCTAATTTACTTAATTAGTTTGACCATAATTATACAAAAGTGATAATACATTTATACACTAACTTATTTATGTATACCATACAGTATTATGTATTGTTATGTATGTATGTATGTATGTATGTATATATGTATATATATATATATATATATATATATATATATATATATATATATATATATATATGTATGTATCTATGTATGTATGTATATATATGTATGTATGTATTTATGTATACCATACAGTAATATGTATTAAAAATATTTTGTTGTTGTTATTGTTTACACCAGAAAACAATCTTCTCTTAAATAAACAAACACTCACACACACACAACTTCTTACTATCAAAACACACAATACAAACACCAGCTCCTCACACACCAACACACACACACACACAACTTCTTCCTCTCCTCACCAAAAAATTCTCCTTTTTCAACGGCACACACACACACACACACACACACACACACACACACACACACACACACACACCTTCACAACCAAACTGCAGACAACAAACAAAAAGTCAATTAAATTATCAATTATTCCATATTCCATAAAACAGAATTCCTATCCAGCTTTCTATATTTATATCTATCTACATATCTGTATCTCTGTATACATATTATATATTCAATCTATATTGTAATCATAATATCTATTAATACTGCCTCTATATACATACATAGAGTATATCCTAACAAACTGGATTTATAAAGAAATATAAATGACAGAACTGAGAAAATGAGTAAAAATTAGTATAAACACTTTCACATAATTATTACATAGTCAAATCTTACTATTAAATATTACTATTAAATCTTACTATTAAATATTACATAGTCAAATCTTACTATTAATTCTTGTATTAATTTCATCTCTCCTCTCTCCCTCCTTCCTTCTCCAATTCTTTCCTTCTTCTTTCCCTCCTATCTCCTCTCTTCTTCTATCTATCGTTCCCATCTTTTCACCACATCTTTATCAAGCATTCTTCTCTACTTCCTCCAATTATCAGCCTTCTCTCTTCCTTCCTTCATCATAATATCATAGTGAAGTTAACAAACACATTTCATTACATACAAACAAACACACACAAACTATTTAAGAATTGACATATAAAATTGAATCTAAATAACAAGGTAAATCAATATTGTAGACTACAAAACAATATTATACACCAATTAGAAATAATATACACAAATCATACAATAAATAATGTGAAAACAAACAACCCCAGGAAATATAACATAAATAATTATGTGAGTTTTCATTGCAAATTGTACAGTACTTAAATGTTAAATCTTATTTATATTGTACATAATTTCATTGCAGATTGTACAGTACTTAAATCTTATTTATACTGTACATAATTTCATTGCAAATTGTACAGTACTTAGCCATTCCCTTTCAATGTAAAATCTTATCTATACTGTACATAACAAAATTAAAATGGCTAGCATGGGGTAAAAAGAGTAGAGTACACTCTCCTCTTTTTTTATTACATTATAGGTTGGTGAAGGGTTGTGTCGTATAAAGTGAATTTAGCATAAAGTAAATTGTACATTTCCATAATAAATAATGGTACTTTAACTTGAAAATGGAGCCTAATGGTTCACGTTATTTTAAGAGTTCGTATAAATTGCATTTATTTTATTTTTTTCATGATACGCACTATTTCAAATTCCCATAATTTAAACTCACATAAAAAGAGAGCAGAATGTATGTATGTATGTATGTATATTTTTAAGAGTGTGGAATTATGATATTTTTTTCATACTGTACCGTACTGCCACCCTTGCCTCTAACACACACACACACACACACACACACACACACACACACACACACACACACACCATTGTAAATATTATCAACAACCCTTAGTATATTGTCTGTGTTTGTTCTTGTTTGTTTTTTTGTTTTTTTTGTACCAACCATATTTATAGTGTGTAATTTGTGAATTTTCAGCGGTATTGCTGCTATCTTGAATAAACCGTTTATTATTATTATTATTATTATTATTATTATTACACACACACATACATATATGGAAGGAGGTTGTTTTGTGGAATAGTTTGGAGGAATCAGAAGCCTCCACAAACACACACACACACACTCTTTCTCTCTCTCCCTCTAACACACACACACACACACATTACCGGGACCTAACCTGTACAAACTACTAGGAAGTGGGAACTAACCTGTGTGTGATGGCTGTGTGTGTGTGTAGGTACTGGTAAACACACACACACACACACACACTGTGAATCATGGCTGTGCAAGTTGGCTTTTCCCCAGCGGCTGTAGAAGACATTGTGAGTGACGGCTGTGTGGCTGTAATAATAATAATAATAATAATAATAATAATAATAATAATAATAATAAAGAAAAGGAAAGAGAAGAAAAAGATTGCAAACAGAAAAATAGGAATCCTTGTAAAACTCTTGTACAACTTGTGTTTCATTTTATGCAAAGCTGAACAAACTTAAAACCTCTTTCAAGAGTACGTATGTACTGTATGTATGTATGTACGTATGTACTGTATGTATGTATGTACTGTATGTATGTATGTATGTATGTATGTACGTATGTATGTACTGTATGTATGTACTGTATGTATGTACTGTATGTATGTATTGTGAATGTGGATACTCACTTTTTGGAAAATAATGAAGCCTTAAAATTTTGGTTGGTTGGAGAGCTAACAAACCAATACCTACATAGGTTTGAACTTATACAGTACATACATAATTTACCATGAGAACTATATATATATATATCTGTCATCTCTGTATTAAAATTGTATTACAACATTATATCTAATACATACATACATCTATCTATCTATCTATCTATAGGTGTGACGCCTGGTTCCTTCCGGGGGTGGTAAAGGCAGAAGTGTCTCCAGTTGTCCCTGTTCCAACACTCCCTCCTTATTCCCTACTCTGTTCCAACACTCCCTCCTTACTCCCTACTCTGTTCCAACACTCCCTCCTTACTCCCTACTCTGTTCCAACACTCCCTCCTTACTTGTTCAAACCTTCCTCTGACCCTTACTTACTTACTTACTTACTTACTTACGTATAGATTACTCACCAAATTCATTAAATAATTCACCCATAAGGCATTTAATAATAATAATAATAATCACTGTATAGATTACTCACCAAATTCATTAAATAATTCACCCATAAGGCATTTAATAATAATAATAATAATAATCACTGTATAGATTACTCACCAAATTCATTAAATAATTCACCCATAAGGCATTTAATAATAATAATAATGATCACTGTATAGATTACTCACCAAATTCATTAAATAATTCACCCATAAGGCATTTAATAATAATAATAATAATCACTGTATAGATTACTCACCAAATTCATTAAATAATTCACCCATAAGGCATTTAATAATAATAATAATAATCACTGTATAGATTACTCAACAAATTCATTAAATAATTCACCCATAAGGCATTTAATAATAATAATAATAATAATCACTGTATAGATTACTCACCAAATTCATTAAATAATTCACCCATAAGGCATTTAATAATAATAATAATAATCACTGTATAGATTACTCACCAAATTCATTAAATAATTCACCCATAAGGCATTTAATAATAATAATAATAATCACTGTATAGATTACTCACCAAATTCATTAAATAATTCACCCATAAGGCATTTAATAATAATAATAATAATCACTGTATAGATTACTCACCAAATTCATTAAATAATTCATCCATAAGGCATTTATACGACAAACATTCTTTCGTTTGCGAGCTAACAAACCACTGTGGAATCAACCCTGTCATAACTTTGTTCTCTGTAGAACACTGAAGATGGTGGTGGCAGTGTTCACACAAACTGTTTGTATTAATATATTATTTCCATCAACAAGAGGAGGGGGGGGGGGTTTATTCACAGTTTATGATCATGATGACAGTGTGATTTCACTAATATTAATTCAACCTCAGGTCCTTACTCTATATACAACTCTATTAGGCTGCTTTCACACCAGCGTTCTCGAACGTGCGTTTGGGAACGTGACGTTTTAACATTGAATGGAGTTAAATGTAACCTTTCACACGACACATTACACACACGTCCAACACAACATGGACACGTGTGTCGTTATTAATACACACGTCGTTACTGACTACTGGTAACAATGTCTAGATACCACGTGTACAGACAGACAGACACAACGGTCGTTAACTACCTCTCTCAGGTGTGGTGACAGCCCAGAGGACTCTGTTAGTTCTGTTCAAACCTTACACACAGATGGATGGATAACACTTGTTGCTACTACATTATGTGTTCAGTACACTGGCAACAAGTATTTTTGGTGTGTAATACATTCAAGTATGATATACTGTATAGTCATTGATAGTAAATATGCATATATATTTCAGCATAATAATTGTTATAAGGTAGAGTCAGTGAGCAGCAAAAGTGTTGTTGCCTCACTTACTTCACTGAGGCACATGATGTTCATAGACTCAACATTATTAGGTGTAGAAAATGTGTGTATTTCTCAAGTTAATGAACACTGTAGGTCTCAGTGAAGCAGTTGAAGCAACAAGACTTCTGCCCCAGACTGTACATGTATGTATGTATACATCATGTAGCCTAATATAATTAATGAACTAATATTAATGAACTAGGGGGGGGGGGGACTGTCAATATTGAAACGTGGACGCGTAGCAAACGTGTGTCCAACGCGGCTACAAAAATCTAACGCGTTCCGGAACGCACATCAAACACACCCGCTGGTGTGAAAGCAGCCTTAGACTCACTGTATATACCCTGGTGAACCCTGTTAGAAGAGTCAACCCCTGCCATTACAGGGGTAGAGGTAACCCTGCCATGACACAGCTACTACAGGGGTAAATGAGTCAACCCCTGCCATTACACACCTGCTCCCAAAAGTCCTGGCACACCAACACACACACACACACACCTGCAATGCAAATAAATATTAATACCATATATTAAACTATCGTCCAGGAACACTTGGAAGAGGAAGGTGAACTGAGCTCTTAATAAAACAAATAAACAGAAACTCATTCCTATAAATAACTGTAAGTGATTTACATTAGTGTTGAGTACAAGGATAACCCCGAGTCACTACAGAGGAAGAAAGAGGAACAAAAAAGAGAGATAAGTCGATGCAAATGTGATAAAAAAGTTACTTCTAGTGATAAAGGCTTGATTCCACTGTGGCATTGGTTTGTTAGCTCCCCAACCAACCAAAATTTTAAGGCTTCATTATTTTGCAAAAGGCGAATATCCACATTCACAGTATCTATCCAACAGTTAGATAATAATAATCACTGTATAGATTACTCACCAAATTCATTAAATAATTCACCCATAAGGCATTTAATAATAATAATAATAATCACTGTATAGATTACTCACCAAATTCATTAAATAATTCACCCATAAGGCATTTAATAATAATAATAATAATAATCACTGTATTGATTACTCACCAAATTCATTAAATAATTCACTCATAAGGCATTTACTACTATTACTACTACTACTACTACTACTACTACTAATAATAATAATAATAATCACTGTATAGATTACTTAACAAATTCATTATATAATTCACCCATAAGGCATTTACACGACAAACCTTCTTTCGTTTGTGTGCTTACCAACCAAAACAAACCCATGTGGCATCGACGACTGGACACACACACACACACACACAAATAATAACACGTGACACACACACACACACACAAACAATAACACGTGACGATGGTGAAAATTCTACCTTTTGTTCGGCAATTCATTATTTATTCACTATTATATAAGTAAGTTCTTTAGTGATTTCATTTATTCTCCCTTATTAATATTACTATATATAGTATAGGCCTACCTACAGAGTACATTATATAATAATTATATACCAATAAATTTGAGTAGGTACAATAATACATACGAATTGAATGATCATTTTATCGTTCCTCCATGTATATAAAAATTATCAGCAGATTCCTTCTCTCCCTAATAACCAATTTATTAAACATTATCCTATTTTTTTGCCGATATAATTATCACACATTTTCTAAAATTATCGCATTATCTGATTTATTTCATGCATGCTATCGTATATCACACCGAGGGCCAAATTATCGTATTTTGCGCTAATTATCGCACATCTGGCAACGCTGAGTCGTCATGCCGTCTCCTTAGTACCTCCATGTAATTTAAATAAGCTGACGACAATTTTTTTTATATATATCGATTTTATTGCCTATATTATTATTCCCACGCTACCCACAATGTGATATAACGATAGATATATAAATAAACTATAATCTCAGAATAATATAGGCTTACCTGAGCTTCTAAATAAATAATAATAATATAAATTCTTACGAGATTAATCCTAAAATTTCACACGGACGAAAAAAAAAAATAGCTTATCTATCTATTTTCTGCTATATTATTATTTGCTTGGTTCCCAAAGGGTGATATAGCGATAGATATATATATAGACCTTGATATAAACTATACCTCATAGCTGTATAGACTTACCTGAGCTTCTAATATTTAAATTATTACGATATATAGTGAAGGTAGGAGAAGGGTTATACACACAGACGCCATATTTAAAGTTGGTCCAAAATGGCCTTGTTTATCTATCTATTTTCTCGTCTATTTGTTATCTATCAGTGGCCACGGTGGGTCACGTGTCCAGATTAATCTATTATCTACCCATAAAAAATATAATGAACTTACCTAAGGGTGTAATTATTGAATAACGAGGTCGTAATGAGCACCTTGTCAAAGAGGTAAGACCACAGGTAGCCATTACGTAATGAAGAATGTCAATAACGGACCTGCTGCAACATTGCCAGATCCCCTTGGCAAATGAACCCTATAAATAAACATCAGTTTTTCCCCTTTAATATAAAAATTACGATGTTAATTCACTGAGATAGTCTTAAATGAACGGTTATTTACTAAACTACAATTTTCCAGACACTAAAAACTGCATTTAACTCGTTATTTATCGAGATATTCAACATCCTAACCACATCCTAACCACATCATATCATAACCAATTCTGATTTTGATCTGGTAATGAATGAGGTTATATGTTCGAATGTGTAGATATTGACTTTGTTTATACATTTATTTAAATTACTCACTCAATATTACTCGTACGCCAATAATTATAATTTAATAAAGTAAATATATTTCTAGGCTCGTTTCCCATCGCAAAAAAATAGCGATTAAGTAATGTTTTAATATATTTAATTAAACCTAAGTCAACCGAGTTTGAGGAATCGTAGCGTGAGGTTTATTCTTTTTTTCTAACATTTTCTAACCCCGTCCCATTTTCTAGAAAATCTTCCTGTTTTCTATGATTGTTTTTAATGGATGACTATTTTAAAATCCAATTATATTTGAAATCTTCGTTTTCTGTTCAGTTTACGGTTGACTCGATAGAGATAGAGAGAGAGAGAGTGAGATAGAGAGAGAGAGAGTGAGATAGAGAGAGAGAGTGAGATAGAGAGAGAGAGAGTGAGATAGAGAGAAAGAGAGTGAGATAGAGAGAGAGAGAGTGAGATAGAGAGAGAGAGTGAGATAGAGAGAAAGAGAAGGAGATAGAGAGAAAGAGAAGGAGATAGAGAGAAAGAGAAGGAGATAGAGAGAAAGAGAGTGAGATAGAGAGAGAGTGAGGGAGATAGAGAGAGAGAGAAGGAGATAGAGAGAAAGAGAAGGAGATAGAGAGAAAGAGAAGGAGATAGAGAGAAAGAGAAGGAGATAGAGAGAAAGAGAAGGAGATAGAGAGAAAGAGAAGGAGATAGAGAGAAAGAGAAGGAGATAGAGAGAAAGAGAAGGAGATAGAGAGAAAGAGAAGGAGATAGAGAGAAAGAGAAGGAGATAGAGAGAAAGAGAAGGAGATAGAGAGAAAGAGAAGGAGATAGAGAGAAAGAGAAGGAGATAGAGAAAAAGAGAGGGAGGGAGGGAGGGAGAGAGAGAGTTGGATAGCGGATTATGACGTCACTTTTCCTACACACACACACACATACATACGCACACACATTCTCTCTCTCTCTCTCTCTCTCTCACTCGCTGTCACGCACAGACGCGCGCTCACATACATACGCACATACGCACACATACACATACACACACACACACGCACACACGCATACACACACACGCATACACACACACATACACATACATACACACACACATACACAAACATACACACACGCACACATACACATGCACACTTACACACATACATACACGCACACATACACACATACATACACACGCACACACGCACATACACACACACACGCATACACACACATACACACACATACACATGCACACATACATACATACACACAAACATACACACATACACACGCACATACACACATACATACACACATACACACTTACATACATATACATACATACACACCCCTACCGTACACACACAGACACACACACATACACATACATACATACACACACATACACGCGCACACGCACACATATACACACGCATACACACACACATACACATACACCCACACATACATACACACACACATACATACACACGCACATACGCACACACGCACACACACACATACACTCATACATACACACGCACATACACACATATACACACACACACCGTACACGCACACAAACCTACCGTACACACACACGCACACAATCCTACCGTACACACACACACACAGACACCGTACACACACACCCCGTACACGCACACAGCCCTACCGTACACACACACACACAGACACCGTACACACACACACCCCGTACACGCACACAGCCCTACCGTACATACACACATTCCTCCCACCAACCTCTTTACTTCAATCACTGCCTACGTGTAAACTACAATGCCTAGAAACTTATACTTAGTTTCATTCTAAGCAGAAACTCTTCCTCTTTCCAATGAGACTATTCCCAGCTGTCTAGGTCTACTGGTTACAAAGATATCATGTGAGGAATACACATATGTAAAAAATTTTCCTCTCTCTTACATACGCGTACACACACATTTCTCTCTCTCTCTCTGTCGGTCTATTACATTCACTCTTTCTCTCTAAACTATAATGCCTAGAAACTTAAATATAGTTTCATTCTAAGCAACAACTCTTCCTCTTTCCAATGAGACTATCCTCAGCTGTCTAGGACTACTGGCTACAAAGATATCACGTGAGGAATACACATATGTAATTTATTTTTTGGCCCGGGCGAGGCGTCACTGAGTGGTGGGGACCTTACACCTTACCACACACACACACACCCAGTACACACACACACATACACACTCACACCTCACCTCTCTCCACCACACCCCCCACAATGTATCACACCACACACATCCTTCCTACCACTACACACACACACACACACGCACCAGTACACACCGGTACACACACATACACACACCAGTACATACACACACACACACACCAGTACACACACACACACACACACCAGTACACACACACACACACACACCAGTACACACACACACACACACACCAGTACACACACACCAGTACACACCGGTACACACACATACACACACCAGTACATACACACACAAACACACACCAGTACACACACACACACCAGTACACACACACACACACACACCAGTACACACACACACACACACACCAGTACACACATACTCACCAATACACACACACACACACACACCAGTAAACACACACACACACACACCAGTACACACACACACACACCAGCACACACACACGTTTTGTGGGGTGTGGGAATAGGGGACAGGCTTGGGGGGGTGCGGGAATAGGGGACAGGTTTTCTACCCCCCATCCCAAGCCTGTCCCCCTACTCCCGCACCCCCCTAACCCCCCCAAAGCCTGTCCCCTATTCTCCTCCCAACGTTAACCTCACATTTATCTGTGTCGTGTTTACATTATCGAATTTAATAATAAAAACATTTAAGTTAACCCTTTAATTTATCAAGTCTTCTCATTTTTCTACCAACCTTCCCATCCTTATTCAACGCTTCCTATTCTCTATCCATCCCTTCCCATCCTTTATCCATCCCTTCCCATCCTTTATCCATCCCTTCCCATCCTCTATCCATCCCTTCCCATCCTCTATCCATCCCTTCCCATTCTCCTAGCCAAAGGAGAATAGGAAAAAATAATTTAAAAGATAGACTTAATTAGATTTACGTAATTTTCACATTCACCTGTTTACCAAATTATAAATAAACGAAACATATACGAGTGTGTAAACTATGATATTTGTGTTTGTTATTATATTATAAGGTTATACAAACTATATAACACCTATATGACTCGTAATGAGCTAATAATAACAGTAACATAATAATCATTCCGTTTCAGCCAATCAGCGATCAAGTTCAAGTATTGATTTTTTGAGGTGGACCAATCAGAGTGACGGATTACAGTACACCGCTTAATTTGAACTGTTATGTATGTATGTATGTATGTATGAGTGTATGTATGTATGTATGTATGTGTATGTATGTATGTATGAGTGTATGTATGTATGTATGTATGTATGTATGTGTATGTATGTATGTATGAGTGTATGTATGTATATATGTACAGACTGATGAGTTACAATAGGCGCTTAATTTGAACTGTTATTATGTATGTATGTATGCGAGAAATAATTACATATGTTTGCAAGTAATATATGTATGTGTGTATGTATGTATGTGCATCGTATACGTGATTTTGCATACACACAGTGGTGACACAACCACAGTAAACACATAAATTATACAGACAGACAGGTAAATACACACACACATACACACATCTCTCTCATTCTCTAATTAGGAGACTGAATTTTTACCTGGACAAGAAGAAAGTGGGAAAGAGAGTGGGAAGGTTGGTAGAAAAAAAGAGAAGGAGTGATATAATAAAGGACTGACTAAAATGTTTTTATTATGAAATACGATAACTCCAACATGACACAGATAATTGTGAGGTTGACGTTGTAAGGAGAAGGTGTTATTAGGTACTGGTGTGTGTGTGTGTGTGTGTGTACTGGTGTGTGTGTGTGTGTGTGTGTGTTTTTACTGGTGTGTGTGTGTGTGTGTGTGTGTTTTTACTGGTGTGTGTGTGTGTATACTGGTGAGTGTGAGGGGTGTGACACAGGAGTGGACAGGTGTAGAAGAAGTGTTCACGTGTGTGTAGTGGCAGGAAGGAAGTGTGTGGAGTGTGATAATGTGGTGTGGTGTGGTGTAGAGGGGTGAGGTGGTTTGGTGTATGGATGGCTGGTTGTGTTGGTGTGTGAGTGTGGTGAGGTGTAAGGTGTGAGGTGTAAGGTGGTGTAGTGGTTTGGTGTATGGATGGTTGGCTGTGTTGGTGTGTGTGTGTGTGTGGTGAGGATAGAGTTGGACAAGAGGATAACTACCTACCTGTCCGTTTATTACTCTAATAAATAAGGCAAGTCTTACCTGTAAAGCAGTTCTCTGGCACAAGGTTTCGCTTCACTACTACAGTACTACAGTCTGTATGTGTCACGTAAAACATTCACCTTCTTGACACACACACACACACACAGTTCCTTGTTAGCCATACCACTACTACAGTACTACAGCCTGTGTCACGTAAACAGCCATGGCTGATAGTGCTTCACCAGGGTACAAGGAGTGTTGGAGAGTAACTGAACAGAGTTCGATCAAGTGAATTTTACAAACCATTCTCAACGTTGAGAGAGGTTTAGAAGACTCATATTTTCGAACTCAGTTCAGTTGCTCTCCAACACTCCTTGGACCCTTCATGGTCAAGCACTATCAGCCATGGCTGTACATAGACTCCTTACACTTACCGTAATATTGTCAACTCTTGACAGGCATTTCCTTGTTTAAAAGTTTTCCTTGCTTCAAACAGTACCAGTAAAAGAGAGACCCTGTTTTACCGTATCCGGCCGCAAGGACAAATTCATATAATGTGATATTTTTTATTTCTTGGCAAAAAAGCGTCGAATATATTCTATAAGTAATATGACCACCAATACACATTTGATGTACAGTACATTGCAGTGTTTATTAGTTACTGATAATTGCCTCGGCGTGTAATATGTTTCGGAAAGTAGTACAGTCGGCAGCAATAGTCTTGTCATCTTACATAAAGCTTCGTGGAGGATAATAGGAAAGATAATCATCGACAAAACACATCCAGCATACACAATTACATATATGTAATTTCTGGTGTGTTTTTTTTCAGTTTACGATGCTATGAAGCTTATAGTTGCATACTGTATGTACTCCATGACTTGGCAGATGTAGCAACACGACTTTTGCCGCCGAATGTATATTTACCAAGAAAGTCCAGGGCAGTGAATTGGGGAGTCGGTACATTTTCCCCTGATTATGGGGAGACTCTCCTTTTGGTGAATTGGAGGGTTACAGATTCCTCCAAGCTATGTCAGGAAACAGACAATCTAAGTATATATATAGTAGGGTATCTGTTTCCTGGCTAAGATTGGAGGAATCTGTAGACATCCAATTTCCCATAAAAATAAACTGAATAGACGGACGCATTAAATATTTATTCTTAATTTGTACCAGTGCTGAGAAAATATTTATTAGACCATAATATTATCAGAACGGTTATAACCACGACATAAAAATAGAGATATTACGTAATGGAAGGATTACATATATTATGAAGACGATTGGACACACAGGGAAACTTGATTGAGGATGAAGAAAGACCGCCTATATACTGTAGGTCTGGATAACACTGTAGGTAAAGTCAGCGGTAAAAGTCCTGTCACTTCACTCAGTGTGTCTTAAGGATAACATAAATAATGGAGTAGATTATTGAAATAATGTTTCATTTGGTGGTACAAGCACCAAATCTGGTGTAGGACTATAGTCATGTACTCCAAGACCCATTCTCTCACAAAAGTACGTTACCCACGTTGAAAAACAAACTGAAGAGGCATTAGTCTGTGTTTGAGCAAAATTTAGATAGAATAATGCTACTTTAACGTTCTATGCTTCGAAATAAATTATATGTTGTTGTTTTTGTGCCAAATTTTGTGCTTGTACTATCAAGTAAAAGATTCTTGTGAAATACTGACTTAATCTGACCCACTAAAAATATAATAATCGAACAAACATATTTACCATACACCATACATAATTACAATATCCAGGGGACAAGTTTCTAAGATCCTCTGGTTTTTCAATGTTTCCATATTGTATCTCGTGACTTGGCAGATGTGACTTTTGACGCTGACTGTACTATCTGCACAAAAGCTTATTCTCTCAGCCATTCTGGCTGGGCCTGTATTTATAAAAGTAAAGTACAGGAACTCATAAAAAATAAAACCTCCAGGCAAGTCACCTTCATAATAATTATATGTGTGATACCGGTATCGGTTTTGGCAACATTGTACGACATAATTATCAGTGATGAAACTTACAGGATGGAATTGGTCTGTTCCGACACACTTTGAACTAACGGTCGATGATGAGACAAAACATGAGTTGGGATATATAGTGTTCTGAGAAAAGTAGCCTTAACTCCACATGACTATCCCTGACATCAGTTACACCTTGCCATTGTTCTGCAGAAGTGGACGACATTGACAAATATAAATAAAAGAAAAGTTGTTAATCGTTCATTCATATCAAGGACTTTGTAAAACTGCTTTGAAATCATAATATAGATTCGTATTTCAAGAAAAACATATTGCTCCACTAGTTGAAAATGAGCCTGAAACACATTAGGAAGGTCAATTATGTAAACATATGAAAGAGCGTCAACTCAAGAGAATATTTATGATTATCATCGCAGAGATATTGTTGCAGTACTGAGTGTAGCTACCATATACTGGAGACTGTTTTTGTATTCTATAAGTCCTATCAAATGTAAAAAATGTGCATATAGGCTACTTGCCTTAGATCAAACAAAAAATCTATCGCTTCATCTTTTAGTGTCCTGGTTGCCAACTACATTACAATGGTGCACAGAAATTCATTCCCTCAGTCAGCCACAATATGACTGAACTTCCTATGGTTTAAATGTCAAAATATAGTTTGCCATTTGTCTTTTATTGTTTAGTCGTTCAAACCACAGGTGATTCAGTTATGTTGAGACTGGTTGAGAGAATGATCATTAATGTGTTACAGTACATTATGGATATTGCCACTCATGTTACTTATGTTAGTCATAGCGGTTGTCAGACATGTTTCTCCTCCTGCTGTGTCTGCTGGTTGTTCTCCTGATGGGAGGCAACATAGACGTCAGCTCCTCCAAAGATACCAGCTCCTCTTCCCCCTGTTCGGAGCCTCCAGAGGACTTGGAACACAGAGGAGCATGACTGGAGACAGAGCTGTATAATGATGGCAGCTTCTGACCTAACTTCTCGACTGCCAGGATTCGAGTCACTTCCTGTTGAACAGCAGGCAGGGCGGCCTGTGTGTAGTGCACCACTGACGGGCTACTGTTGGGAGCAAACACACAGACAGCATTCTTGGCCGTAGTAGCTATGTTGTGTCTGTGGTCAGCGTTGGTAACCACGTTATGTCTGTGGTCAGCGTTGGCAACAATGTTGTGTCTGAGGTCAGCGTCGCCTAGTTGGCCAAGGTCAGTGACTTCGGTGGCCAGTCGGACCCTAAGAGAAGAAGCGAGGCGACCCCTTGTGGCTGTTGGAAGGACCAAGAGGAGGGAAGGTTAATGTTTTCTTACATCCGAATACTGACGACAAACTTCTTGGATCAATGTTTAATAAGTATGGTTCTGTAGTAGTCACAATCATAACACAGAAATACAATTGTCGGTAATAGACCACTGAATATAGTAGAGTTTAATATTATTGTAACCAATGGGGCATATGATGCTACACAGGAATATTATAAAGAGAGAATGTGATGCACAAACCAATATTATTATTAAGGATTTTCTAGAAGAACAATCTCAGCAAAGTATTGGCTACTGCATCACATTTTTTCACTGACTGCTGTTTGAGTTGTAGTGTAAAACTTTTACTTGGATGCGTGTGTAGGGTTTATTATGGTCTGGTGTTCATTATTCCCATACTATTCAATTAAAATTACATTTCCCTAACTTTATTGGTATGAATCAACCATATTCCCTAGTGATGGACAAGAATATAAAGTTAAAGCTCGCCAGGTCTCAGAGACACACCACGTCACCGTTAGGGAGGTAGTGGAGTGTGAGCTAACCTATCATGGTAGAATGTAAAATGACTTAAGTGAGGAAATAATATTACCTGAATATTGTTGGTGAAATGTGACCTGATCTATGTTGAGTGAAATATCAGCTAACCTGTGTTGTTGGAGTGAGAGGAGGTTGGTGGATGGAGTGACTGCCTCAGTAACCTGACATGCTTCCTGACTCCTTCATCGGCTGAGAAGGTATACAACACTGGGTTGACGGCAGCATTGAGAGGAAGTACAAACACAGCGATCCAGGAAAATATCTGTAACACCAAGATATGTTGAGGGACCATTTTACATTTGGTTCATTGCAGTCCCACGATTCCTCCAAAGTATGCCATGAAACGGAATTAGATTATAAAAAAAATAATGGTTTCCTGTTGCTTGAACAAATCAGTGCTTCAAATTTACCAACACTATAATTATAACTCCCTTAATACTACTACTAATTATTATTTTTGTTCATCTGGTTTTGTTTCCTGGCATATTCTGGAGAATCAAGGCATTTCAGTGTACTAAAATCGTATTACCCTCGTAATGGACAGATACCTTTGGTGGGACGGTGACACCACAGAGTGAGATAACGCCAAGGGTGATGATAGGGAGCCAGCAGGCGGCGTCTGTGGCCACGATTAGTGTCATCCTTCGTCCCAGTCCTCTGTCCCCTCCCCCGGCACTGCCTCGAGCCACTACGACCCCAGCACGCACTGCCTGGTGAGTCTCCCGCCAAGCCAAGTACATTTGCCAGTAACTCACGGCGATCACAGTGAATGATATCAGGTTCAGCACTGATGGGGGAAAGGTTGGATTATATATATGAATACAGAGACAGGGAGATATAGTTGATTAATACACTGGAAGAAACAGGCAGTCATAATATCACATTGAACAGTATTAGGTTCAGCAGTGATAGGAAGAGGGTTGGTTTATATCTATATAGAGGCAGGGAGGTTCATTAACACACATGAAGATATAGACACTACAGGCATATATAAGGCTTAGAAACACAGGAAGTCATAAGATCACAGTGAACAATATGTTCAAAATATTGTTTCCATCTCTCGACAATATCACTTTCCTTCCTTATCACCTTTCCGTTTTCATCGTTCATCTGATGTATGTGTGTTGTTATATCTCGAGTACTTTTGTTCCGTGGTTTTGCTAGTCGGAACTACTGTCCTCACATACCAAACAAAATAAGCGAGAGGTACAAAATCATTTCCAATTTCCATAGAGAGGCATAAAGACACACAATCATCACACAATCATCATTACCACAACCTCTACACTATTGCCATTACAACAATTTCACCATTACCATCAATACACTCTTCTAAAACCATCATCATCACTCTCTCTAATAGCGTACCACTACCATACCATCATCACTACACCTTCACCACCACCACTATCACTACCATCATCACTACACTACCACTAATACTGACCTAGAAAGACGAATACTGAGTACTGCCACCCACTGGGCCTGTCACTGGTGATATGAAGAGCCAGACACACACCAGACCTCCCATAGAAGTTGCTGAAGTAATCTATATCAGCGAGGGGCAAGGCAGCCAGCAGTAAAACACCCACCCAAACACCCACCATCAGAAGGCGAGTGGTACTCCTCTCCTCTTTTCCCCTCACACCGAAGGGGAATTTGATGGCGTTCAGACGGTCTACGGTGATCACTGTATAAACAACCAATCAACCATTACACTTCAGTAGTTTGATCAACCACGAGAAAATCTCTATCGGCTCCCACAGTTAATTATTATTTGGATTTTTTTTTTACTGTAATGCAATCCAAAATAAAAGAGACCAATCATTTACAAAACTAAATGCTTTTCTACAACATACAAACACTGGAGTATATGTGAAAAACATTTAGTGTATCTAAGTTCGTATAACAAAGAAGGGAGTCGGTGCATCTTCGTTAGGTTTAATGAATGATTATTTAACGAATTATTCTTATTATTACACACACACAGTCAGACAACACGGAGAGTCAAATGCACAGATAATCTCTCTCTCTCTCTCTCTCTCTCTCTCTCTCTCTCTCTCTCTCTCTCTCTCTCTCTCTCTCTCTCACACACACACACACACAAAACACAGGTGTACTAGCGGAGATAATCTCTCTCTCTCACAACACAGGTACACACACAGAAAATCTCTCTCTCTCTCTCTCTCTCTCTCTCTCTCTCTCTCTCTCTCTCTCTCTCTCTCTCTCTCTCTCTCTCTCTCTCTCTCTCTCTCTCTCTCTCTCGTGAATGCCTCACCTGTGAGTGTAAACACTGAGAGTTCCGAGGACAGTGTACTGATAAACCCTGCTAATTGACAAAGTGGTGAAGTCTTCCAGTCGTGTTCATGTATGGCGTATACACCTCTGTATCTCAGGTCCACCCCAGCCACGATCAGAAGATATACACCCATTAAAAGATCACCCACGCCCAAGTTGACAATCAGGAACGAGTGTACCTGTTGATAGAATGTACACACACCCATCAGAAGGTACCGTACCCACCCATCAGAAGGTCATCCACGCCAAGGTCGAAAATCAGGAGCGAGTGTACAATACAGTAGCTGATGAAGGAAATGTGTAGTGTAAAGGGAGGTTAATATTATTATTATGGGTACCGTATGATAGTATATACTTTTGGTACATTAGAGCGCCTTGATTCCTTGTATGTAATATTATAGGCCAGGAAATAAAAAAGACCAGATGAACAAAAATAATGGGAGTCTGTTATTGTTTGGAAGAAGAATCAGTTGTACCAAATTTACCAACCCTGTTCTACTGTACCATTATCCCTTATAATGGGTATTTACTGTTATTGTTATTTACTGTTTTGGGTAATTACTGTTATTGGTATGTACTCTACGTTTAATGGTATTTATTATTATGGATAATTACTGTTATTTATTGTTTTGTTCTTTGTGGTGAGAGTTGTTATGAAGGGAAAAAACTAAAGGGTTATATCGTTATGAAGGAATATGGGATTTTAATAATGAGAGGAAGGAATTAATGGGTTTTGTTGTTATTAACGAAATAAATAAACCTGTAGCCTTCAAATTTGCAAACGAGACAATTTTCTTAAGTGGATAATAGGACAGTGTTGGTAAATCTGGAGTAAAGAATTACTACAAACTATTCCAGACAACCTTTTCTTTACCACTGCTCATTTCTCTTCTCACAGTTAATATCTTACGTATCCCTGCTAATCTTTATTCTCTATCCCTGCTAACTTTTCCTCCATATATTATTAACTCACCCTGTTGCCGCTGGAGTGAAGTGAGCGCCAGAGGATAACGAAGGAGTTACCGATGAGAGCCACGAAGCCGAGGACCCACACACACACCCTCAACACCAAGTTAGACATGAGATCAGCACACGAGGAGAACTCATCCACGGGAGGAGGCAGACAGGAGATCACGTGGGGGGCCAGGCAACAGAAGCCCCACCTGTCTGTCTCTCTGTAGGGATGGGGTTGTAACAGGGTTGGGTGAGTAAGATGGAAACAGGGAGAGGGAAATGAAGCATGTTTAGGCAAGGAGAGAGAGAGAGAGAGAGAGAAAGAGAGAGAGAAGCAGTGGAGGGAAGACGAGGCATCAGAACTCTCCTCCCATCCCTCATTATACCCGATCTGTCTGTTTGTCTGGCTCAGGGTGATGAAGGGAGAGACAAAGAAAAGAAATCGTCTTTCTATCTGTGTGTGAATTTATTTGAGGATAAAATAAAACAGCTCAAGGTATAGGCGACCCTTTAGGACGGTAGACAAGGAGATAGACAGATGACAAAGTAAACGAAGGAGAACAATAGGATTATGATGTAATTTGTGGATGAAAGAGGACCCACCTATGCCTGGAAGAACCCTGGGATTGGGACAAGGGAGAAGGAGATATAGAGATGGGATAGCAAGCAAGAATGAAGTAGAAATGAAAGAGGAAGAGTTGAATAGATTGCAAAGAAAGCACCGAGACCAAGTCATGTAATAAAATTGTACTCACAGGTGTCTGAGGTGAGGCATTCGGTGGAAAACTTTCTCTCCCAGTGACTCGAGTTGATTGTTGTTGAGTGTTCTGAAGGAAGAGGGTTGTTAGGTTTACTGTTTGTTAGGGTTACTGTTTGTTATGGTTACAAGTTGTTATGATTACAAGTTGTTATGGTTGCCTATGGTTACAAGTTGTTATGGTTACAAGTTGTTATGGTTACCTATGGTTACAAGTTGTTATGGTTGCCTGTTGTTAAGGTTACTGGTTGGTTGTTATGGTTACAAATTGTTATGGTTACTGGTTGGTTGGTTGGTTGGTATGGTTGCTGGCTGGTAGGATTACTGGTTGTTATAATTACTGGTTGGTAAAGATTACTCTAAATTAACAATATATTTAAATGACTTCAAACAAATTAATATATAAAATGCTATATGTAAATAAATGACACCACATAAATAAATTAATTCAAATATATAGGTGGCATCAAAATAATAATTCATCCCCTTCATTACCAATGCTTTATTTTGCTATTATGAAGAGGTGGAGTATTCTGGAGAAGGGTGTAGTAATATAGATCAGATTACAGAAGGAGTAGTAAATAAAATACACAGTAACATTGATGACGCTCACATTCATTCCTCCATTCAATCATATGATATTCTAAGCTACTCCACCTTCGTGAAAGCAATTTCAATCAAATATTTTTCCAAGAAACATCAGACTTTTCAACCACCTAGACTGTTTCACCATCCATTTAACAAAGCACACCGACGTATTCTATCTTTCCACTATCATCACTTTACTCTTATCAACATTCACCTGCAAAGTTCGCCACTAATATTACCAGAACCAAAATGAAAACAGGTATGTACCTTCAGAATCATAATGAAAACAGGTAGAGTCTTCACAGAACTATAATGTTAATTGGATTAGTACTTACAGAACTTGTAGGGAGCCCAGACCATTGAAGGTAGATTGATGGAGTATAGACAGACGGTTGTATGAAAGCTTTCTGATGATGGCCATGATAGAAAGAAAGAGATGTGTTTTTATTAAAATGGAACGGAAGGCACGGTAACTTTGTTATTATTATTATTGTCGTTGTTGATAACACAGTGGGTGATTGGAGGATGAAATAGGATTGACCGAGGCTGAGAACACTTTGTAAGACGCAGATGAATAGGATATGGAGAAGGGATGGAACAGTAAGCTAATGGAAGACACTCTATAGCTGTACCAGTGAATAATATATTGTAAAGCAATTGGGTATGAGGGTTACAAGTATAAATTAATAATACTCACAATGTTCTTAGACTGCGTAGACCAACGAAGGCTTTTGGTGAGATGTGTGAGAGTTGCTGGTGACTGAGATCTCTGGTGGAAAAGTGATGATGTCAAGTGGTTAGTGATGTAAATATAAAGTCAGTGATGTCTAGATGAAGTCAATAGTTAGTAATTTCTAGATAAAGTCGCACTAGTCGATTATAAAACTCAACTTTCTTTCACTATACAACTCACCGTTAAAATTTCGTGAACAAATTTTGTAGCACCATGTAGAGAAAGGATAACTCTAATATAAGACAATTGCACTACCTGATAACTAAATAATGTTAATGCTTGTGATTGATTTTATTTTACATATTATTATCTCTGGCATTCCCTGACGAGACTCTACCTCTCTCTCTCATCTCTCCCTGCTTACCTCTCTCCAACTTCCCTTTCTTTCACATACTATACATACAATACATGTCTACATACCGTACATAATATTACAGCAAAAGAAAGAGAGAAAAAAATACCAAAATCCACGACGGGGAGGAAGAATGAAGCAAGAAAGGAAAAGCGAGAACGAAGAAAAAAATAAGAAAGTGAGGAAGGAAGGAAGAATGAAGTAAGAAAGCGAGATGGAAGAGAAGGACGAATGACGTGAGAAAGCAACCAAGGATGAAGAGGAAAAATAGAAAGAAGAGAAGGAATTATGAAATAAGAAAGCAAGGAACGAATAAATAAATGAAGGAAGAGAGATATAGATACAAATGTGTTATACTTACAATGTGGTGAGTGAACCCAAACCAGCAAACGCATATGCATCTAGGGTCCCCAAGTCGTTCCCGTCCAGATGGCTGTAAAAGGCACGGGGGGACGTACGTAAAGTCATGGTCTAATGTTCTGCAACCTGGTGAATAAAAGCGAGCTATTTGAGTTAATTTTATGAACCAATATTGCACACCAACAGCTATAGTTTCGGATCATTTTTCGAAGCCATCTCATTGGAAGGAGTTGCAGTACATTAGACCATGACTTTACGATGTAAATACTGGATTGAAGCAGTGGATGAACGGGGTAAGTAAAGGATAGACAAGGGGAAGTGTTAATTAATAATAGGGGATCTATTTCGTGGCTGTACAGTTTGGTGAAATGATTAGCACAAATATTTACCGGCAAGAGGTTCTCTCCTTACTACTTCGTCAGGCTATTCGTCTATAGCAGTCAGACATGGATATTTACTCTGGTTCGTGACTGTATGCTAAACATGTATCTAAGGTAATCTTACTTCGAAAGGAATCAGTGCACTTTAACAAGGAGAAATAGCAAATGTGTAAAGTTGTTCTGGTTTGGTATATGTAATGTTTTACTTCAGGGGGTTATTTAAATTGAAGTGAAATCGAATGCTACTGAATTTTCCCAACACTGCAATAAAACAGATCCCTACTCGACTATGAATCTAGTGTGTTTTCTGACACAGTTTGGAGTTATCAGTAGCACCCAGTTCGCCCAAAATAAGAGTAAATTCCATTAGAGCGAGATGTTAATCTGCACAGCTTTTACGGTAATTAAAACCATGAAAATTTGCCTCATCAAATACTAATGCAATATATTCAGTTTTGGACAAAACTTGAATACTTATCACGATTAATAGATATAAATTATTTTGTTTGTAATTCCTTAATTTTCCATTTTGTTTGTAATTTTTTAATTTTCCATATGTATTAATATGAATTCTTGTATTAATTATACATTACTGAACATCGCATTTAAAGGGATAGTTTATTTTTGAGCTGGTGTTTGGTGATAAGGATTGTATAATGGTGGTATGTCTGGAGCAACTGATTCCTCCAAACAATTCCATGCAGCACGAAAGGAAACAGAAGGAAATGAGAGGCAGATAAAAGGTGACAGAGAGAAGGAACAGAAAGCACCAAAGAAACGGAAGGAAAGGGGACAGGGAGAAGGTAATAGAGAGAGATGGGAGAGCAAACACGAAAGGAAAGGAGGAACAGCTGGTGAATTGAGAGGCTGGGTGAGTATTAGTGAACATACATTTGTAAATTAAGGGAGAAAAATAATGTTCTAGGTGATTTGAAGGAACACTGAACTATTGGAGAGAGAAAGGAAGATATATATAGAAAGGGGAGTGAAAGGAAGATACATATAGAAAGGGGAGAGAAAGGAAGATACATAGAGAAAGGGGAGAGAAAGGTAGATACATATAGAAAGGGGAGAGAAAGGAAGATACATATAGAAAGGGAAGAGAAAGGAAGATACATATAGAATGGGGAGGGAAAGGAAGATACATATAGAAAGTGGAGAGAAAGGAAGATACATATAGAAAGGGGAGAGAAAGGAAGATACATATAGAAAGTGGAGAGAAAGGAAGATACATAGAGAAAGAGGAGAGAAAGGAAGATATATAGAGAAAAGGGAGAGAGAAAGGAAGATACATATAGAAAGGGAAGAGAAAGGAAGATACATATAGAAAGGGAAGAGAAAGGTAGAAACAAAGAAGTGGAGAGGGACAGACGAGAAACTACTCAAGAATGATCAAGAACTAGATAAGAAAGCGGAAGAAACAAGACAAAGGAACACACATACAAAACAATCTAAGAACAGGAAAGACCCAAGTAAGAATCAAGAAAAAAAAAAGAGTAAGAAACAAATATGAAACAGGAAGCAGAAAAAATAACAAGGAATAACCAAGTAATAAATAATTTAGAAACAAGTAATTTGAAAAAAAAAAAAAAAAACGAGAAAGTATAACTAACAAATGTAAAGAAATTCATATGAAAGAAGCAAAGGAAAGCAAGAAAAGTAAGCCAAAATTATGTAAGAATAGGAAAGACAAATGGAGAGAGTTGGATACTTTAGCAAAATGGAACACTTTGATTCCTGCAAAGTATAACCAGAAAACAAGACCAGATTATCAACAAATAATGCTCTCCTGTTGCTTGGAATAGTTTGGAGGAATCTGTGTTACTTCAAATAAACCACCAATACAGATAGATATGAAGGAAAAATACGTGGGTGTTGGAAGGAAAAATACGTGTTTGTTGGAAGGAAAAAAGAGAAATGAACGACTAATACATTTAATAGAACTCACAGTGTTGACAGTGTGTGAAGACCGTGGAAGGTTCCCCTGGTGATCTTTGTGAGAAGGTTATCACTCAGTACCAACATCATGAGACGCCACATACTGATGAAAGTGTCTGCTCCCAACTCCCGTATACCATTGTTACTCAGGTCTCTGTATAATAATAATAATAATAATCTTATCACTCAATAAAATTATAAACATCATGAAGCTCCGTATATAATTAAGTTGTCCGCTCCCATCTCCAGGATACCATTATTTTTGTTAATTTAGTCCTGTTTCTTGGCACACTTAGGAGATCTCAAGGTGCTACAATTAATATACCAGATATATACTATCCCTTTAAGTTTCACCTATAATCTTCTCACTTCTATGATTGATGTTTTCTCCTTACTGAGCTGCTCTGATCACAATGTTATTATTATTTGTATCTCATCCTATCACTCCTCTAAGACCATGATTGTATCTCCCCAAGAGAAGACCCTTGTCTATGGCATTACAAACCCTATCACTTCTATATGACTTCTCAAGAGTTCCTATGGACTGATTGTAGGTCTTAGGATACTGTTCATTGTCACGGGTCAAAGATAGACTATTTGAGTTGGTATTAAGAAAACTTGCGAGTGCAAATGAACACACATTACTCCATGAACAGTAAATAATAATAGTGTTTTAATATTCCTCTGAGAACGACTCAGGGCCAACACACTTTCCCATATATACGTCGTGACAGTCTTAATTCCGGGCCTGGAGTTCCCGGATGTATTATTCCCAAACTGTTGTTAATTTCGGCACTATCTAAGATACGTATCAGCCAATCAGGCCAAACCATAAGATATCAATACTCACAGACTGACCACCTCCTCGTAGCCAGCGATGCCTTGTTTCATTAGAGTTTCACTCAGGTTGTTGTGGCTGAAGTTCCTAAGGGAGAACACCAAAAGTCACATTATTATGAAAGAGTATTATGAAGTTGCCAAGAGAGAAGACCTACACGATACTTAGTCTTATAACGGGTTATTTAGGTGTGTTAGGGCTGTAGGCAAGAATATCCAGAAATGTTGACGATTGTGTGATATTGGTATGATGACTTCAAAGACAGAGCCATTCAATGTACCATTACCACGCCATTGTCAACACCATAAACACAAACACATAAACACTGCAATTGTAGGCACAATGGATATCAGATTTTAAGGATTAATGAAAACCGCTCTAGGCAAAATAAGCCCCTGTAAGATGAGGGAGAAGGTGATAGATAGGTGGGACAGCCAGAACGAAGGAAATATAAGGAAAGGAGAGACTGGGGAAGGTGATAGATAGGTGGGACAGCAGGCTAGAAGGAAATGTTATTTTGTGAACGAAATCGACCATCCCCGTATTTATGCCAACTGAAGTATTATGTTATATGGGTTGTGCACATAAAACACACACACACACACACACACTTGCGGTGTGTGTGTGTGTGTGTGTGTGTGTGTGTAGGGACCTCATCAAACTCTCCCACAACAACACTTTTTAACTTTCCTTCCTCACCTCTTCTCTTCCCTCTTTCTTCCCATTATTTATCCTTATTCCTCTTCCTTCTTTCTTCCCATTATTTATCCTTACTCCTCTTCCCTCTTTCTTTCTATTAATTCTATCTTTCCTCCTCTTCCCTCTTTCTTTCTATTAATTCTATCTCTACTCCTCTTCCTTTTCCTTCTTGCTTTCCGTGATCAAATTCTCACTTGATTCTTGATTTTCTTTTTAATTAATATTATTATTCAATAATAAATTATTTCATTCCAATATTTCATCTCCAATTATTTCCTTCTAATTATTATTCCTCTTCTTAATATCTTTCCTTACTCCTCATTCTCTTATTCACTCCTCCTCTTTCGGCCACTTTAAATGTCTTTATTTTTCCTCTTTCTCCATCTACTATTTCTACTCCCTGTAAGGGAAGTGCAATACAAATGATGCTGCCAAAGCAGCATTTGAGGCAAAAGATTCTCTGACTGTTGGGGGATACTCTGCCCCGAGTTCGGGGAGAGAGGGTTTCCCATGCTAGGAAGGTCGCTAGTGAGAGACCAGACTAAATGGTTCCCATCTTTCAGTTCTTCAAATGTCCTTCTTTTCTTTTTATTTCCTTCCTGCTTGCTGTCACACCTCTCTATCACCTTTTTTTCTGGCGCTATAGGACCTCGATGTTGCGGCGCCTAATATCCATCCATCAATCAATCAATAAATCTTGATTCAACAGAAGTTCCTCCTCGTAAGCTTCTTTCGGAATCATCAGAGGGGCGTGAAGTTAATGTGGATGCCACGAATGTTGTGACTTCAAAAGTTTCAGTTTCTCTTCCGCTTGAGCAGTGGAGTGATTCTAGCACTTGTATTATGGATGTTGATGTGTCTGCCTGTGTCAGTGATACCACTGCTGTACAGAACAATATACTTGTAATTAGTTCAAAGAAATATACCTGCTCATATAGCTTCCTCTTGTTCCAACACATTAGATGCTTCAGGGACTCGTCTACGGGTTCTAATTACTGCCCCAAATTACTACTCCTCAGGTTCACTCTTCTTCTAGTGGCCCAGGATTAGACAAACTTGTCGTTTAATTAAACCCTCAGGTCGAGGTGATAGTGGGATGTACAGTTGGGGAACAAAGTATCTGTACATCGTTGACGACTTCTGGTAACATTGTCAGTGATAAACACATTAATAATGGGTAAAATGTATTCATTACTACATAATGATAACTGATATTGGGTGACGTCGACCAACCACAGACAGTGAAATAATAGTTATCCTTCATTTCGTAAATACTTTCTCTCATTGATGTGTTTACTTTTGGGAATGTTGCCAGAAGCCGCCAACAAGAGACAATGCCTTGGGACTACATTCCTGCCAGTCCTCCAGCATACTCTGCATTTGATTCCAATTGATTTGAAGGTCAGGGTCACCATGGTGGCTCTGCCATCCTAGTTCGTCGAGATATTCCATGCACGAGCCTGGAGCTTGACACACCACTCCAGGTTGTTGCAGTTAATTAAAGGTTATTAAAGGTGACAATGAGTGGCAGTCAATGGGACAGAGTGTAGCACACACTGTGTGTAAGAAACACAATTATAGCACACATCACAAGGATGATGAGTGGCCCAGAGACCTCTCCACCCACGTGAGACCCGAGTCAGCTTCGGCTATGGCTGTGTAAGCAGGAAGACCTCAGACAGCTGACTTAAAAAACCCCACCCCCTGCTCACAGGGGTGGTAACCTCTGGCATCAGTGGCCTTTTTAACGTGTCCCGAGCAAGGATCGAACGCTGGGCCGCAGAATTGCAGCCAATCCAAGCAATAAAATATCATTAGTTTTGTTTATTTACTCCTGCTTCCTGGAATACTTTAGAGATATTAAGGTGCACTAATCATGTACTAAACGTATACTAATATGGTCTACCACCGGTATTTACATCCTCTGATATCAACCAAACGATAAAACTGTCAAGAACCAAACTTGGCAATCTCTCGAAAGACCAAAGTTGAAGGGAAGTCATTCTAACTTTGGCAATGGGAGTGAATGAATAGGATTAATGTCCACCTTACGTTACATAACATAACCTAACCTAACCTAACCTAACTAAACCTAACTCGACACTCTATAGATACGAAAGGGAATTAAAGAAAGAAACTCTTAATAATAAATTAAAGGGCTACACAATCTTCCCTACTGTCACGTAATAGAACCCCAATTAGTAACTTTGAGGAGATTTGCTTTCAGTGCTAGTTTGGGGGAATCAATAGTCCTCCAGTTTATTTCTCTACCTAATGTGTCCAATACAACACAATGTCGGAACAACTGAATTCTCCAAACGATTCCTAGCAACAGGACACCATTCATGTTTTTGTTAATTTGGTCTTGTTTCCTGGTATATTTTGGAGAAATCAATTTACTCCAATGTACCAAAAGTAAACATATACCCTTACGTGTCATAGAATCGAACTGTATGACTAGTTTAAAATCTTTCCCCCATCCTACCCTCCTTCCAATTCCTTCGTTTTATCCTTTCCCTTCTCTCCCTTCTTTCTCCAACTTTCCCTCCCCTCCTCATATTTTCTCACATTCTTTACATCCCTCCCTCTATTCCATCTCTCTCTCTCCCACTAGTCACCACCACTCCCAACACACACACACACACACACACACACACACACACACACACACACACACACACACACATACACACTTTCGTTTCTGTACTCACAGTCTGTTGATGTTGTGTTCCATGGCGGGGAAAGACGTGAGTTGAAGGTCAGAGCAGTTAGCCATCAGATGAATACACAGGCATTCTGGAGCCTCGTGTGAACACTGGAACGCTGCAAACACATACCTTAATTGATTTTAAGATGAAACAATATTTCCATAGGCCTGAAAGACCCTGGAGGAATAGGGAGATGGTGATAAAGCTGTTGGACAGTAAGCTCGCAGGACTGGACCAAAATTCAGTAGTTTGTTCGGGTGAAACAAACGCAGTGATAAGTTGTCAATATACAGATATAACTTTTCTGCAATGAATATCATGTAAAACAAGCTTATTGGTGTTGGAGATGGCCTCTAGTTATCTAATGACAACTGTACATGAGACAGGTATACAACAGTGTAGTATATAGACTCACGACAGTTGTCCTCGTCATCCCAGGTATCAGGACAGTCAATATGTGAGTCACACACCATGTCCAACGGTACACACGGACCAGAAAGACACTTGTGCATTCCATGACACTCCACGGGGCCTGGTGAAGGGGGAGAGAGATGTAGGGGAGGGAATCCATTAAAAGTTGGATGGGAGAAGGGAAGGACAGGTAGGGGTGACAAGTTGCAGGGGTATGGAAGGGAAGGAATGGTATTAAAGGAAGGACAGTGTTGGATAAAGTGAGGTAGGGACAAGGAGTGGTGAGGTAGGGACTACCTCCACGGAGTGGTAGGGTAATACACTAAAGTAAGGGAGGATACAGATCATATCACACACATACACACACATACACACACTCTCTCTCTCTCACCGCAGTTCAGTAGGTGTGATCCGTCGACACATCCACCTTCTCTGTTCTTGAATACCCTGCATTGGTCCTGTTGAGGAATACACTGATAATGTTTCCCAGCACACCGGAACACATCGTCACTTTCCTCACACTCAACACGGTACACCTCATCTGTTGGGTGGGAAGTAGAAAATATACGAGGAAGTGGAGGAAATAGAAAAAGAAAAGAAAGAAATGAATGATTAAGGAGTGGGGGAGAGAGAAGAAGTGAATATGGGAATATATAGTGAGGTAAAAGAATAAATATATGGGAGAGAGAGATTATATATATTTATATGAGGGTGAGAGAACCGGGTGTGGAGCAGTGATATATGAGGATGATGGAAATAGGGAGTGGAGAGAGAATGAGGAAGAAGGAGGTCCCATGATGCCCCTGTTAATCTTCGGAGATCAATTATTACACAACGCACAAAGACGTTCTTATACCAGAGTCATAAAAAGGAAGCAAATGACACTGCTGCCCTAAATTGGATACGATTTTGGCGCCACAACATATGATGATGATGATTATAATAACTGCAATAACAAAGTAGAACTAAACTATTTTTAAATTTGTCAAAATAATAAAACACACATTTAAGCAGACAGGATGTGGAGATGGAGAACTAAACCTTCCACTTATCCTCCTTTCTGACTTTCCCTCTCACCAGTGAAGGCTTCAAATGGAGCTTCACAATTCATAGTTCAGGAATACAATCTTGGCTAGAGTTGACAACACTGTGGTGGCTACCGTCTGTTTACCTATACCCTCTCTGACTCTCTCTGACTCTGACTTCCACTGCATGAGGGGGTACAGAAACTTTGGTACGTGGCTGTACCGGTACTTTACTGTTTGGAGGTCAGATGTTTTCAGAGTTTGTGAAACTGCAAAATAGATACCTTAGTTTTATGATAAGGTCTCTCTCTCTTCCTCTCTCTCTCTCTCTCTCTCTCTCTCTCTCTCTCTCTCTCTCTCTCTCTCTCTCTCTCTCTCTCTCTCTCTCTCTCTCTCTCTCTCTCTCTCTCTCTCTCTCTCTCTACTACCACTACATTCACCAATACTTTATACTACACTTCTTCACCGCTTCACCTTTCCAGGAATTAATCCAATTCCTAGTCAGGTTTCCAGTCCATTAGTCATTACTCTCAACCCTATCTCCACCATTCACTGTGTGTGTGTGTGTGTGTGTGTGTGTGTGTGTGTGTGTGTGTGTCACATACACATTTACTCTGTTTGTCTGTCTACTTGTCTATTTATCTTTCTTCGTCTCCACTCCCACACACCCACTATCACACCTACACCATCCACTACTTTCTCCCTCTCGTTCCCTACTCCCACACACACACCTGCCAATACTCTCTCCATACACACACCTGCCAATACTCTCTCCATACACACACACACATCTACACCATCCACTACTTTCTCCCTCTCCTTCCCTATACTCCCACACACACACCTGCCAATACTCTCTCCATACACACACACACACACACCTGCCAATACTCTCTCTGTACACACTCCTACCACTACACCCACGTCTACCATTATATTTTCTCTTACTGCCACTGCCACCCACACACGGCAAACCCAGTACTCACCACAGTGGTCCTCGTCTGAATGATCTGGACAGTCGTTAATATGGTCACACCAATGGTCCTTAGGGAGACATTGGCCCGTCCTGCACTGAGCCTGGTCCAAGCCACACACTTGGTGCTCTGTCGTCAATAGAATAGATGGAAACGTCAGTGAAATTAATAGAATAGGATGGAAGCGTGAATGAAAAAGATGGAAAATGAAATGAATGAAACAGGGACAGGGAGAAGGCTATTGAGAGGTGAGACAGCAACAACGAATGAAACAGAAAGAAGGGAGGGACAGGGAGAAGGCTATTGAGAGGTGAGACAACAAGCACAGAGGATAATATCGATAAAGTTAGACAAACATGAGGAAGTAAGAAAGGAAGGAAAGAAGGAAGGGAATGATAACGAGACACTGAAAGCAGTTTATGTCGGAAGGAGAGAAAAATTTGACGAGGGAAAGTAATAAAAAATATAGGTGAAATATAACCAACTTCATGAGGTCATGAGAGAGAGAGAGAGAGAGAGAGAGAGAGAGAGAGAGAGAGAGAGAGAGAGAGAGATGATAATATTTCACTCACCACAGTTCATCTCGTCTGAGCGGTCCTTACAATGGAAGACGAGATCACAACGAAGAGAAGCATTGATACACTGGGCTCCTTCACATTGCCACTGTCCCTCACCACACCCAACTGAAGAAAGAAGGATGTAATGCCTATATGTGTCATAATAATACACGTTCTATTGAGGAATATGCAGCCAAGGGCATGAATATATATATATACATATTTGATATAAAATATATATAATAACATAAAATAAATTCTTATGTTCTTATGAATTACACATGTCTGACGGCACCCACTATAGAAGGCCATTAACCACAATATTAGATAAATGTGTAGTCCTTTGTAATTATCTTTGCTAAAGTATATGAATGCAAGTACAACTGAGGACTTGTGTTGCTGGATGGTTTTGTGTTTGAGTGTGTGTGTGTGTGTGTGTGTGTGTGTGTGTGTGTGTGTGTGTGTGTGTGTGTGTGTGTGTGAGTGTGTGTGTGTGTGTGTGTGTGTGTGTGTGTGTGTGTAGGGGGAAGGGGGAGAGGGAGAAGCATAGGAAAAGGGAAGGGAATAAGGAAAAAATAAAAAAGGTCAGTCGAGAAAGGGAAGGAAATGGTAGAGGATGGTAAAAATAAAATTAGGACACACACACACACACACATATTAATGTTTTGTTGTTGTATTTGTAGTTGCAGTTTTCTGTCATGCTTCAATCCAATTTGATTTACAAATGAAATAACTTTTAAAATATATTTGCTGACTATTGTTATTTACTTGTTCGTATTAATTAGTTGTCTATCTATCTATCTATCTATCTATCTATCTATCTATCTATCTATCTATCTATCTATCTATCTATCTATCTATCTATCTATCTATCTATCTATCTATCTATCTATCTATCTATCTATCTATCTATCTATCTATCTATCTATCTATCTATCTATCTATCTATCTATCTATCCATCTATCTATCTATCTATCTATCTATCTATCTATCTATCTATCTATCTATCTATCTATCTATCTATCTATCTATCTATCTATCTATTATCTATCTATCTATCTATCTATCTATCTATTTATCTATCTATCTATCTATCTATCTA